>JADDOH010008082.1:0-38840 GCA_016648135.1 Agrypnia vestita | reverse complement strand
TTACTAATTTAGAATGTACTTATCTTCTATATGTAATTCTAGATTTTATGTATCTATCCCTTCCAAAATCATGTTTCTTATTAATTTACAGGCTATATTTCCTATAAAATCTCAAATTCAGTACATTCTAAATTAGCGATCCTCGACGACCGCATTCAAATTTGTTTGTATGTTGCTGCCTTTATTTTTATATCCCTCATATATTTGCATAACTTTTGTACATACATTTGCATACTTCCCTTACTTTTAATATCTTATGCATAATATTATACAGTAGGAGCTTTGTACATAAAACAATAAAACGGCACGAGCAAGTAAAAAAATTAACTTTTAATAACAAAAATATGCATTAATATTTTTTTACAACAGAATAAAGCAAAAAAATATATCAATAAACGCATTATTATTGTGAAGTTGCAATTTCAGAACAAAGTTCTGTGAATTATTAAACTTTTTTTTTAATCAATTACAAAAGACATACAGAAAAATCAAATAAACGAAAAAAATATTTTAACTACTACCGGGATTCGAACATGTAATTATTTCAAGTTTGGGTATTTTTTGTGTTTACTACAGTAATTGGGTTTCGTGGCCTATCGTAATGGTAAAAATTAGAATATAAAATAACTGGAAATTATGTAAACAGTTAAAAGTAACAACAATAAATGAATCCAACTCGGACCATGACCAAGGTAAGCTATCTAAATTAATTATTTTTAAAAAAGCTTTCTTGAAGAAGAAAAAAGAAGTCTTGTTTGTAAAACCAACCCTTTATTTGTCGTAGTAGAACTCGGTACCAGGGAAAATAACGTGGGCGGATCCATTTAATATAGCGTGTAGCTTGTTGAAAGTTCGAGCATATTCTAGTGAATTGCATGTAGCATAACGAATATAGTGAAGTGAAGATAAAAATAAAGTCTTGTTCAATTGGAATCCTTTAGTACCAGAAATAATAATGTGATATGTTTTATATTAAAGGCATTATTTTTATGTGATTTTTATGCTTGTTTAGAGCAAACCGCCCGCCAGTTGTGGAGGGCGAAAAACACAGAGCCGGCTGGGCAAAGGTAAAAGGTTAACAAGCAACTGCCTGGCGTGCCCAGCCACTAGATCGTATAGAAACGGCGAAAATTCAAAAAATAATTTATATATATTAACGATTTTTATCCTACATTTTTATTGTATCTATAATAAAGGTTTTTGTCTCAAAAAGTGTATTGTTTCAGTAATTTTTATATACTAAAACATCGATCTTTCCGTCCATCCTCACAAGTAAAAAATATACGTACATAAATACCACTCATGTATGCGTGCACGATTTATTTATTAACATGAATGAACATGTTTAATATCAGGGATAGCCCTGTTAAAAGCCTCAATAAACGTAGAGAGCAAGCATGAGAAGATGTATGGATGAAGCCGAAGCAACAGTGGTGTACCAAGATATAAGAATATGGTGTTCTATTTATTAGTTATTATCATAATGAAACATTCAATTTTTGATGGTATCATCACACGGGTGACATTTATTGGGATGTCTTCAGTTTCTCAGGTGTCTAAGCGATATTAAGTTTATCCTTTCAAAATAACTTGCACCGACTCTGAGGAAAGGCAATAAATTACAAATATCAAATAAGTTAAATTCACAAAGCGGATAGTCGAGGAGAGAATGGCGATACAACGCGGGCAGCCAGTACTTGTATCCGCCCTAGCGCTCGATTCATAATCAGCGCTTCACCAGTCAGTGCATTCATGCAGAAATTATACCATAGTCTTATATTCTTCAATTCCACTTCTGATGAATTTAAGATATGCTTGAGTCAATAAATACGGTAATTTTTACTGTAAAACAAAAACAAATATTTATTAGTAAAGATCGACTAAAGTTATCAATCAATAATAATTACTGTCAAACAAAATAATGACTGTCTGTCTGTCCATCCGTAACTTCGTGTAACGTAATTACATTCGAATTCACGGCTAAAAAAAAATTTAACGGCCAGAGATGGGGCTTGAATCCCGAACCAGCACACCAGAACCGGCCGCTGTACGCGTGTTGCTATCGCCGCCTCTCCGTGGACCGTTATATTATAAATATATACTAGGGCTTAGCAAAGATGCGAACCAATGTTCCGTCATTTTTGACTGTTTACAGGTAGTGTAATATTAAAGGCGCCATTATTTTCGGAACATTCCAATAAGTCCATCAATAAAATGGCCAATTTCGGTTACAGAAACGTTGAATGGGTGAATATATAATAAATAATTCATGTATGTTAGCGATAGTCCGACAGGCTATATAGAATAATTAATTGTAATGTACACAATATCGTACACACGAAAGCAAATGTAATAATTTTGTGCAAACTCAAATCGTGCCTATGGCAAGCGATAGCTGAAAACACAACGGCTTCGATATTGACCAAGATAAGAACTTTACTCAAATTATCATACCATGGCAGTCACGACAAACACTCGACAGCCAAATGATAACAATAGATAGAATAGATAGATCAAAATGCGGATTTATTTCATTAATGTAAAAAAAGCGTCGCATCTCTCAAATACATGTATCATACCACACCCGCATAAAAAATATTTTTTGGATCAAAAAAGTTACTAAAATTCAGTTCAAAAGGTAAAACAAAATACAATTATCCAGGCGGAGAATCGAACCCCGAACTCGCACCTGATAGCCGACGAATCAAGCGAGACGTGAAAAATCAATTGTTTTTTTTCGTTTTTATACATTTAATTTTTTTAATAAATTAATATTTTTACAAGATTCTTCATTCCATTGATCGCATTGATTCGATAGACTTTTTAACACTCCCGTTCCGGAACGGGGTGCAACCTAATCCCAAAAATATTATTATTAAAACTATTTAATAATTATTAATGATACTGAACTGGTATTTCTTATAAATGTAATTACTTATAAATATCCCGAAGAATACAACACCCAAAGAAAATAAAATGATAATATGTAGTAAGACAGTCAAAAGTAGAAAAAAATGTGTTTTTTCATAGACAATCGTCAATATTATATACGATACACTTTCTTCATTATGCTTGCATAACCTCTGTCAGTCGGACGATTGTGAGTGATGAGAAGTCAAAATACTACGGTTTCTTATAAAATGACGACAAATTTAATAGAATCTTTATACGACAAATGTAATTTAAAATATTGTAGAATTAAAAATATTATAGAATAAAACCATACACTAGTTTATAGCCACGAGCACTGGATCTTGGCCGAAAGAACCCGCTTAAGGCCGCCGAAATGGGATTTCTACGAGGAATAGTAGGAGTTACCAGAAGGGATAGAATCAGAAACACGCAAATCGAGAAATTACAGCTACGGTGGTTGGGACATATCTTGCGGATGCCGGCAGATAGACTGTCAAAGCGGATATTCCAGGCAACACCAGAAGGAGGAGGAGCTGGCCGAAACAGTTGGAGGACTGCTGCGAAGCGAGATTGCAATTAAAATGGGCTGACGTGGAGAGCGCAGCCCAAGATAGGAAGCGTTGGAACCTCCTGTGCGGTGCAGGGACCCCGACCCAATAGGATAAGGGGTAGAAAAAGAAGAAGAAGAAGAAGAATTTTCAAACCATTATATTTAATTAAAACTCAAATTTGACTGGAGTCCCGTTTATACCCCGCTCCGGTCCCGTTCCTATTTTTGATTTCCCGGTACCCGAAGGTTAAAACGGGCCTACCACATCTCGATAAGATAGTACGCTTAATATTGTCTCGGGATCTTGGCTGTGGCAAATTAAATACTAGAATTTACTAAAAAATTGTATTAATCAATTAAATAATTCACTGGACACGATTTTAATCGGAACACCGTCCTTTAATTCACACTAAATTTCGTAATTTGCGCTAATCAGTAGAATCTTCGCTGTACTATCGTCTATTGCCAGGCCGTTCCGCTCAGTTTCGCACTAGCGCCGTGTGTCTATCGCTTGATTTTTGTCTCTGGTCAAGTCGCACGTTTCGCATTTGTGTGGTCTTGTTGCGGCTGTCAAAACAGCTCTGGCCGCGCGCGCTTGAACACTTTTATATGTAAATGTTGGTTCGCGGATGTTCGACCGGTTTCTCCACATTTCTAGTGATTATGGGTTTTTCGAGAACAATGTAGTTGATTCATGATGAATGATCGAGAGACTTCGATAGTGCGTAGTTACCATTTTTTAGACTCTCGTGTCAACAGAGAAAAAATAATTCAATTTATGAAATATTATTATTAAAATTTGATGCTAAGAATACATAAATGATAAAGTAAGTAATAAATAACCCTCAATGTTTAAAATAATTTAAAATATATTTTAAAAGATTACCATTGTATACCTATATGACAGAGTAATATCACAGTATACTAAGGTGGCAGAACACCTGCTTCGTGAAAGTGAAAATACAAAATATTACGAAATTTTTAAACTCAGTTTTCATGACAAATTTACCGAGGCACCCCGTTGAATAAACATCTAAAATCTGCCAAAAAATACACAACGAATTCGTGGTAAACATTCGCTTCTATAATTGGAACAAAGACAATTTTTAAAAACATCATAACAATGCTATGAAAAATAAATATTAATATGAGCAAAATCGTAAAATATACATTCAACATAAGAAGGGAAGGGGTTCGAAAAAAATACCTTGTTAATTCGCCGACTAAAACAGAACAATTATTCCTACCCTTGGGCTACACGTGTGGATTTCTCATTTTACAAGATACTTCACACAACGCAAGAGGGAAAAAATACCCACCCCTTTCAAATGAATCTGAAATTCACCAAACTCACCAAAAGTTAAAAATGTTTATTTGGAAGCATGTAAGGAAAGGTTAAAAAACGTAAGAAAGAAAAATTTTCGATTATTAGAAGCCAATATTATTACGAACTTTGTAATATACCTTTAAGTAATATTATTACTGTACATATTATACGTACACAGTAACAATATTACCAGTGGTTAGTTTTTGTCGATAAAATTAAGTGGGTATACATGAAAAGATTAATTTGAAAGAATAGTTTCCTATATGTATTTATTGGTCATTTCCTCAATATTGTTTAAGTTACAGTCGTAGATATTTTATATAACCTTTTTTTTTAATAGTAATGCGAACACGGAATACGTGTCGCATCGATATTCTTACTCTTTCGAACTAAGCTAAACGCATGTGCTATAAAAATAGGCCTAACTTGCTGGTGTCCTGGAATAGGGCTCGCTAGGATCACTGGATCACTAGGCGAGAAGCTCGAACCACTGGATCATTATGCCAAAAAGCCACTGTTTTTTATGACTACTTTTTTTTTTAAATAATAATGAATTACTAAGAAAAAAATAACCGGCTAATAAATTAAGTACGAAAATACGCAATTTTTGGTGATAACAAAAAATAAGAAAATTCGCGTTATATTTTCACACAATTTTTTTCCGGATATATTTTCATAAACAGTCATTAAAAATTAATTATTAAAAATTATGCTAAAATATTTACTGAAATTTCAGACACAAACAGAATCGTTCCTCTCGTTTGAATCAAAAGCTTCCCACGCATAGACTCGCCACACGGTTCGAACCTTGCGAATTGTTAAGTAAATAACTAGTTGCGCAATAAAAGGACTATCCCTTTTACAATGAGCGAATCAGAAGCCACCCGAACGACACGGACTTTGCTGCTTTAAGCCTGAAAAGTGGTCGGTCAGAGGTATCCGGGTGGAGATCATGTCTGGCAAAGGGCGAAACATTCTTCCTGAATTAAAGAGCCCAAAGGAAAGGTGCAGAATTTGCCATTTTCCGGAGAGAATCTGGAGCATTTAAATTCCTTCTTGATATTCCCTCCCCTTCCGATTCGAATCGATGCGGAGCGCTGTACTGGGTATTTAATTAAGTGTTTGTTGAAGGAGCGATTTCCAAAGATTAATAGAGCGCTCGGATCTAAATGTGTGTCGTTGATTTAATTAATTATCATTAACATATTTATTATAAAGTTTGTTGGGTAATTTCTGGACATGAGGGGGTTTATTAATTTAACAAACTAATCAAACGTTTAAGTGCTACTCGGTTTAGAGGGTGTTGTCATGGGGATCCAATAAATAATAAGGGAGTAGCAGAAATTAAAGCGTACTTCAAATACAACCCTTCAAATAGTTTCGAACAATAAACTTAATAAAAAATATACTTAAAACTTACATTGAATTTGACGTGATTCGAAAGAAAAATATAGAAATTCGGTAACATAGTGTATTTCAAACAGTAAATATTCTTTATTTTCTTTAATTTGCACTATTTAATTTTATAATTCTTTTGAAAATAACTTATTAATTAAGAATCGTTGACAGGAATCGTATTGTATAACAGGATAAACAGGACAGGTAAAATAAATTTTTGACAATGACATACTAATTTTAATTGTTGATAAATATGTATTAATTTTAGCAAAGTAACAAAATTTAATTGAACCACATCAATTAACTTAAACGCCAACAGGTTTCGATACTACTGTCTCATCATCAAGACAGACGCATAATGTTAAATAAATAAACTCCGTACTGATGTCGAAACCGATGGACATTAAATAAATCTAAATCGTTTTTTACAAAGTTTTCTTGTTTCATATATATAATTTATAATTATGTCCAACCACAAGATTACCGATATAAACATCAAAGATATCCTATGTTCTAACTTTCTGACGATGAAAGAGAAGCTATCTACATCTTAATTTTATTCAGTTAATAAATCATTTACAAGCTCAAATAAAGGACATATTACCAATGTAATAAAATAAAAAAGTTTCGATACATTATGGTCTAAAATTAATATTTTTTATTCATTCATTGAGAATCTGAAATTTTCAACGTGATGAAAAAAGTATAAAAATTATAGAATTAAAAAAAACTGGTAGATGAAAAACTTTTTTTAGTATCTTTTATAATACCAACGTGTGCAAAAAGTTACATCATTTTTCACAAAATACGAAGGCTTTGAGGAGATTAGGGGAGTGTTATTTCATTCGCAACCCCGTTCAGACCGCAAAAACTTTACCAACATTTACGACCACCGGCCTAGTTAAAATTATTTCCCAAACCGTAGCGTATGAATGAGCTGAACGTCCACCGAGTAGAATATTATTTTTCATCGAAGCAAATGACACAGCGAGGAAGGACATGTAGAAAACCTTTCGCATAGTGACCCACAAATGCTGAATGGGAATGTGCACCGCTCGCTGCTACAGTTGACAAATAAAGCGCACATAAAACAAGAGCCTAATGTACAAAGCGGCTATCGTATGCTCACAGTCTTCACGCACGGGGTATTAAATTATTACACTATTTGTTAAGTGCCAACTGGCTAGCCCTGCATGTTATTGTGCCAAGACTGAATGTGTGTGAACAAAAAATAATGTTGGGTTATTGGCAATGCTCGCTGCGAACATCATTTTCAAAGCAGAGGCGAAACGCGAAACGGAACTGGGACACCGAGCGGCATTTCCACGAAGCTTTCGGAAAAGCAATGTATTCAAATTTCCGCTCGCCTAGCGAGATAAATAATAACCGCGCGACACATCATGACAGTATCGTTACTTTGAAGTGAAAAATTTTCCATGGCACCCAAATAAAGTTCTCACCCACTCATTCAGCGATTCTCGTTGCGCCAGCACTACTGCGCGCATGCGCGCGCGCTGGCAGATCGGCCGCCTGTGCAGCTTGACTAGAATGAATGCCGTCGTTCAGCAATGTATTTTGGAATCTAACTATACGACTCTTACCAAAATTTGTGATTGATATATATATTTTTTTTATTTTTTTTATTTTTTTTTTTTATTTATTAGAGACACTAACAGGATAATAGGTACATGATACTCTGATAACAAACATTATAGTGAAGACTATGCCCATTATCCCAATTACAAGTGTCTTCGGCACGCTCTAGTATCATGTATTTTTACAATTAATTATATTTTACATGTACATTTATGTATATTATATATTTTGTGTTTGAGTGTAGTGCGATTAGTATTTAATGAATGATTGATTTAATGGATCTATAGGCTCATGTCATCGTTTAGAAAATGGATGTTGTGTATGAGTGAGTTTTTGAACAATGATAAGGTATCTATCTGCAAGAATATCAGCATCAATGTTAGGGTCAGCACCTTTTTTTAAAAAAAAAATTATTTAGTATTTAGTATCTCATCAAACTAAATGATGAATTTAGATTTTCAAAGCAAGAAAACACTTCGTGGCTTGACATTTTTAAATTTAAAATAAAATAATATACTTAATTTTAAACCACTTATTACTAAATATTAAGTAACAGTAAAGACAAAGAAAACATATTAAACCATTCTGATATTTATAAACTCAGCTGCAATGATTGTCCGGCTTTCTATATTAGTAAAATATCGAGAAACGTAAATATTAGAATAAAAGAACACGCGAAATGCTTAACATATATAGGGTTTTCTGAATTTGCCGAACATCTAATTAAATGTAATCACACGTTTGATAATAATACATGGCCACAAATTTGACACAAAAACGGAATAGGTTCGCGACTCAACAATCTGGAAGCATTAGAAATTAATTAAGTTATCAAAAATAACAGCCAAATAACAAATAAATTTATCTGATAGTCCGATTTTAAAGTTGTCCCCTCTCTCTTCGCTTAGCCCCTCCTCTTTCATTCCCCCCACCTGGATGACATTCTGTCCCTGTCTGATTTTCTTTCCCTATCTAAATGAGTAGTTGACGAATATGTGGATAGTAATAAATGGTTTAAAACTAAGTATTTTATTTTATTTTAAATTTTATTAATTTAGCATTAAATGGATGCCAAAATGTGTCTAATTTAGAATATTGTGAATTAGACATTTAGTAAGAAATACAGCTTGTTCCTTCTAAAATCGTGTTTCGAAATCACTATTAATAGCAAAGACAGCAATATCCTAGCAGTGTAAAAATTAAATTCAGCAATATTCACTTCAAACATTCAAACCCCAAGGATATCATGTGACAAAATGGCCTCTTTATAATGAAATGATTTTAGACTGAAACATCATAGCAAAGACAGCAATATTCAATTATGTAAATAGCAAAAGGAACAATGTACACATTTAGTAGCAAACACTGCAATATATTTCAAATTTAAATATTTATTTACCCACGGAGAAAAACCGAGGCTTGTTTTTAAAAAAGATGTATGTTTCGTAGATTCCAGTCTTTGAAATAGTGGCAGATTTTTTGTATTTATCACAGTGAGACATTGCTGCCTTCATTTTTGTACCCCTCGTATTTGAATGTAATTTTCGTTCAAAACTTCTCAATGCGGATTAAGAGATATGGCGAGTTAACAGTAAAAATACGACACATATTGAAAAATTAGCCTTGACCAGCTCGCTGCAAAAGGAATTGATGGGCAGGCAAAAACTACAAGATCGAGGGTCTCCTCCTCCAAACCACACTCACACATCCGGCTGTTAACTACGTTCAGTGTAAACTTTTACATGGAGATAACCGAGATAGTTCTTTCGGAAAATATGTCATCAATACGCTTGTTAACACTTTACAGTCTGTCATTCATCTGGAGTAGAAGTGGGTAAATATCAGAAATAATGGTATATTTAGCTAATTCGTCAGCATATTCGTTTCACTAGATTCCCTGCTGTGCAGGTGCAGGGTGTAGCACATACAAAATACAAGAATTTCCGTCTGTAACTTTGTGTAACGTCCGTAATTTCGTTCGAATTCACGGCTAAAAAAATCAAATTAAACGGCCGGAGATGGGGCTTCTTGAAGCCCGGCCAGCAAATCCGAACCAGCCACTTAATACATGTTGCTACCGCCGCATCTCCGTGGACAGTCAAAAATATACTATATACTAGGGCTTAGCAAAGACGCAAACCATTGCATGTTCCGCGATTTTTCACGGGTGTGTGTTCATAAAGATGAAAAACTAACGTCACGGAAATTATGAAGTCAATATATGTAGTAACGCCATATTCAACGCTGGCTCTGAGCACGTATGCACATTATGTTTGTAGAAGCTGGAACAATCTATTGTGAGTATATATGAATGGGCGTAAGGGCAGCTATATTGAGAACGCAACGTGCAAATACTGTCTACCTCACTGACGCGCATTTATAGCTACCAGCGCACCAGAGACCACAAAACAATATTTTTCATTAAAAAGTTGCACAGCGTACCAGCTTTTACCGTAAGACCTGTACACCAAACTGTGTCAGGCGATTTTCCCGGACGCTGGCGACTGGAACGCGTTACGCGTTAATATATTGAATGTCCCGGTAACTAGAGTTTTCGTGGAACGATGTTCATTAATTTAGAAAACACAAATAAATTTAATTTTTAATGTTGTTCATTGATGACATTTTAAATTATTTTAGTTAGTAAAATCGATCGATTTATAATAATTTCAGAAAATAAATCAGAATATTCATAGAAATGAAGAGAGTCATTTGATTGATTCTGAGATACAAAAGTACCAGGAGCACAGACATCAAAGGGTATAATCGTCCCCTTATTGGCGTGCTGAGAACGTAATTGTACACTTTAGTTCGAGTAGGAAAACATTCAACTTCGCCCTTCGTTCTTTCATTTTATCTGTTGCGTCACGCTGCATTTATTTTTTCAAATAAAACCTCGGCATCTTTAAAAAATACATTCCGCTTAAAAAATAATAAAGCTATACGAGCGTACTACCAGGAGCGCAGAATGGGCCGGAGGACAGGCTACTACGAAATTTTCTACGCCGAAACGACGTGGAGATGCAGGAGTATGGGGGGTTCTCCACTTTGCTCATGCGCTCCTGCTGGAAATGTTTCGATCGACAGCGCCACCCCTTCCCCACCGTTGTAAGGTCGCGACACCCCCTCACCGCCCCATCACGATCCAGAGATTTCAAATTGACAAGCAACGACGGAGGCACCGTGCAAAAGAGAACGCGTACCTCACGTACAATCATTAAACGTCAGCGGTAAAAACATTATTTATTTTTGGTCGGTGGCTTTGTCAGGTGAAGTAATTCACGAATGGAGTAATCACACTAATACCTCAAGACCGAATTACAAAGTTAATGCCGGTACATCCACACGGATCAACGTCAATGTTTATTTGGAGCTACTTGTGAATGAGTGCTTGATGAATTCAATACTTATAGTATCGTAATTACGATTAGGTTTAACGTTACATTAAAATGATAATATGGTTCATGAAATGTTCGTTAATTTTACAATAACGTAAATTAACTTCATAAAAATAATGAATTACAATAAACTCTGATTATAGATGAAATAGACACCTAGCACCAAAGTATAGCACTCTTTTTTATACAGGGTTATTTGTAAAACATTAATAACCTCGCAGGACTATATTCCTGCCTTGATTATGAGTCGAAAATTTCTAAGCTATTATGACTTAATAATAATAATAATAATATAATAATAATATAATAATAATAATAATAATAATAATTAAGGAGATATGCGACATCAAAGTTTGCATTTTTTCTTCAATATTTCTGAATTCTTTTTTGTAAAATGTTGGGCTATCATTACAGTAACTTATATCGAATACGAAAAATTTATTCTCTTTATTACAAGTCAAAAAAAAAAAACTTTCGAATTCCAATTGGAAAACATTCCAATTGGAATTTTTTCGGGGTTTTTATCATTTTATTCAACTTGTATTAAAATTAATGAGTTTTTCGTAATCGATGAGTTACTGTAATGATAGTCTAATGTTTTACAAAAAACAAGTGAGAAATATTGAAAAAAAATGCAAACTTTGATGTAGCATATCTCCATAACTATTGATATTAGGTCATGATAACTTGAACATTTTCGACTCATAATCAAGGCAGGAATACACTCCTGCGAGGTTATTAATGTTTTACAAATAACCCTGTATATTATAAAAAAAATAGCAGTACTTACCCGACGCCGTCCGGGATATAGACGAAATAAGATTGCGCGGGCCCTAAAATAAACAGTGTAAGAACGATTTCATACCCTCCGACTCACTCCAAGCAGGGAGCGAATGGTGTGTTCGATGGGTGAAATGAATATATGTTCTTCGGGGTCCTAGAATGCAAATGTGAAAATTTTCGAAGAGATGGTATTCAATATAATACACATGTCGGGGTATGTTTTGCGCCGGATCCTAAAGTTTAACTATTTTTATCAAAACATTTATTTCAGATCGGTCGTAGACAGTAGGATTGTATACAGAATAGATAGACGAACACTCAAGGCTCTCAACCCATGAATAGTAATGCACTTAAAATATATGCGTCGTCTAGGTTTTTTCTCCCAACTTCTTTATCTTACAAGTTCTCAAACCACTTTTGTCATAATAAAATGAAATAAAAATACGAAAGACACACCTGATAGGAGAAACTTTACAAAAGCTCTCGGCGAACAAAGCAGAGAAGCATTATATAAAAGTTTCTGAAGTGGAAAAAGTGGTTATACATCGATTCAATTTAGTTACTTGTGTATGCTAAAACATGAAAACAACAATATATTACATCGACTACACCAGATTACCAAAAAAAATGTCTACGTCGGTGTAATGATGCATTAATATAAATGATCTATAAATTCGCGTTGGTAATGTAGGGTTGATACCCAACATTCCAGAAAGTACTTTAATAAATAATTATTCTTTACGAGATTCTTGCAGACTAACAAACGACCTTCATTATCATTATATTTAACAGAAAGATTAACTTTCACGCCTTAAGAGGTACATAAAGAAATCAAAGTTGAAGCCAACTACGTATTATATACCTAGAGATTTTCATTATACCTGTATCTTTGTTTATGTTACATCTAACGTTTTAAACATCATAGAACTATTTTTTTTAAATTGCAACTCACTTTAAAATATGTTTTCAAACAAAAAACAAAACATCATTTTGTATCACAGATATTCTAGATTTAATAAAAAATGGATAGATTTACCCAGCGCGACAAAAATAGCCGCACTTATTGAAAATATAATTTCGGCAGTTATTTATTGTTTTGTTCGCTTTATCAGCTGTATTTTGCTAACCATTATATTATGGTATGTAATGTGTAATAATAATAATAATAATAATAATAATAATAATAATAATAATAATAATAAGGCAACGTGGGTACATACTTTGGGCGTATTGAGCAAATGTTGGGTAAGAAAAATATATGCCGCAAATGTTGACGACGCGAGAAAGAAAAGGCGTGAAAACATGACATGACCAGATTGACCAGATAACGAAAGATAAACCTATTAGGTTCGACAACTTTCGAGCTTGCGTGCAAAGATGTATGAATGTGGATGAGGCAAGAGTTACGTGTCGGG
The DNA here is from genome assembly GCA_016648135.1 of Agrypnia vestita. NCBI lineage: Eukaryota > Metazoa > Arthropoda > Insecta > Trichoptera > Phryganeidae > Agrypnia > Agrypnia vestita. The sequence continues at coordinate 25,460 of JADDOH010008082.1, read as the reverse complement.
CGTCAGAAACGGCGCGTAATAAGTGAGTAACTTTTTACTACGATATTCAAATTATCACCGCGCTACGACTTTTCGGCGAGTCATAACTTTTCGCAACTTTTAAATAACCGTAAAATAACTACTTTGTAATGCACGTTCAAAGGGTAATACTTTGTCAGCTGGTGGGGTAATAAAGAGAGGGTCACTTGGCATATAAGATGAAACATCCCTTGGGAAAAACTATTAGAGAAAAACAAAGACTTTATCAAAGGCAGTAACTGGGAAACGCGTTTACGAGCCCCCGATAGCTGGAGGGGAGGGATGTAAAGTAATAAACTAAATCAAGAACTTTACGACCCCGACGAGAACAAAATGGACGCTGAATGATAAAAACTACCCTCAATGTAATCTTTCTTAACCTCATTCATTCTAAGTAAGAAGCTTGGAAATGGCTGACTGAAAACAGAGAAAATGCGATCATTAAGAAGTCTGTAGACACTGGAGGGTCAGAGGGAAGGTGGGAGAAGGATTTGTGTAAAATTGTTCGAAAAGAAACAAAAATACGGAAGGAATTTAGTCAAAGCGCTTGCGACTAACGTGGTAGATAACTACACAATATACATTGACCAGAAGTCGCAACTAGGGAATCCAACCCAGAATCCCGTCAAGGTAAACATTACATATTTATGAATATTTATATATGAATTGATGAATATAAATGAAAATTAAATGAATGAAAGAATTAAATATAAATTTATGAATTTTTATAAATTAGTACGTCCAATCCCAGCTCTTTTAAATTAATAATCCTGAAACTTTTATGGCTTAATTTCGGGGAAACCAAATTTAGATCGATAGTTTATAGTTTGCTATTGCTTCAGGCGTTGTTTCATATCAAATTGCTGATATTGCATTATTATTTCTTGTTCAAAGACCCCTCACGTGTGTACTTAAATTTATATATACAATTGGGAACCAGATAACACTTAAAATCAATTAAAGTTTTATTAAACACAAATAACTGGGCACAAAACTGGAACACTATTCTGTAACTCGCATTAATTCGCTACTAGAATATTCCGCACGCAGGTACTTTTTATTCTCTCTGTTTCACAGTTGGCTTGTTTCTCACTGTTTCCACGATTTCGCTTCCTGTGGTTAATAGCAGCTGTCAAACTTGGGTTCTTTATAAAAGCTGGCGCGAGACGCCGTGCTTTTATAGTAAACGTTCTCTCTCGAATCTTCCCGCATATACTTTCGTATCCCAGGTCCTTCCAAATCATTTTAAAACATTACAAATGTTTTCGAAAACCAATAATGTGCGGTTCTTGTCGTTTTAGAATTTCGTAACAATATCTTACATAAATTGTACTTGATGTTTCTTTTATTAATTTAATATTATTGAGCGAATGAGCAATTTCGAAATCCCTGTAATCAAAATTAGTCTTCCCGGGATTACAATCATGGCACGGGCACCATTCACAAAGTGATCATTTGGCACCATTTTCGAAGGAAGCTAATGTGAACCTTTTGTCTAAACAGTTCATTCTAGCGAGACAGGTTTAGTACAATATAAAATGGCCAAGCGCCTGGCGGCCAATGGTGACTGGCGAGCAGCTAAGATCAATATTTCCATAAAACAATCGAAATGGTCTACCGTTGTACAATTTAACTGGCTCAATTAAATACCGAGATCAGAATTATTTTTAAAATTAGATAAATAAGTAATAAAATGTAAGATGTGCCATTCTATGACAAAGACAAAATGCCGACAGAGGACCAAAATAAAGCGGTACAGAATGTATTCTACTGGTACTGCTAGCGTTTCTAGCGAAAGGATGTGAAAATTTGAGGAGGTAATCAGAAATCTAAAGAACCGACGATCTTATGTAAGAAAATGCACGTAAATGCATGAAAAGAAATATGAACATAAAATATTGTGGCGCTCAATATTCCTTGCCAAATCCTGAAATATTGCAGAGAAGACAGAATCACGATAGGAACATTCACAGTGGTGAAGATCTTTCGAGATACGAAAAGCCAAGAGCTTTTGAAGATGTACAATTTTAAAAGTCAGTCGCAAGCAAAAGGGGACGGGTAATATAGATATCGAAATATTATATATCTGTACATTTTCTTTGTGATGATTTTTCAGCAATACACCCACAATAATTAAATCACATTACTGGAACCCGGAATATTCATATGCAGGTAGACAAGTATACCGATTAAGCTGCACTGATCTTATAGAAAGTTGCCAAATTTCATCCACGTTTCTAAGTGAAACATCTATTTTCTCTGTGGTAGCGACCATATTTAAAATTACAATATTTCTCTAAAGCCTGCTAGACGGTGTCAAGACTTAAATCCATTTTAATAATAGATTTGTTTTTGATATAGAGTTTTTTTTGTATGTGTTATTGTTTAAGTAATTTATCTAAAAAAATTATATTAATGAATAAATAAAATAAGTTATAAAATAGTTTTAAAAAAGTGATAGCGGACCGATGCCTTTTAGATATGGTGTTGGAGATCTGTTTTGTATACCGTGGATAGTGGATAGCGAGAGGCACAAATGTCTCAATACTACAAGAAATAAAAATCAAACAGAGACACCCTAAGACGAGTCCTTCAATGTTTTGGACATTTTTCTATAAGAGAAGATAGCCTGAAAAGCTTGAGAAAAGCATATTGAATTGCGTAAACTGTAAATTAACATAAACATTATTGATGTATTTATCTAGTGGTATTTTACAGTGTAAATAAAGTCAAGAATTTTTACATACCTAACATAAAACACGTTATATAATAATAAACCAAAAAATTAATAAAAATAAAATATATTTAAAAAGAAATTAACAATCATTAAAATTCTATATAAATATATATATATATATATAAACAATGATTAATTAATATGAAATTAAACAATAATAATAAAATAAACCTTTAACAAAAAAATAATAAAATAAAGAATATCGAGTAAAAAGCAAATTGAGAACGGTTCTGATTCAAGAAGAAAAAAAATTAATCCATCAAAATGTACTCAATTCTACTGGAATACAGTTTAAGTAATTCGGTATTTAGTACGGGTACGCTCCTACAACGAAAAATGTCAACGAAGTTCGTGAACTTATTTCCAATGCTACGCATGCGTGTTATCGTGTAATATAAATATTATTCTAGAAGATGCGAGACTAAATTGTATTGCAATTTAAAATTATGACTGAGACATGATCAATTACTTGTCTCCGTACCTAGTAGTTACCCCTTTTGATATTTGAGAGATTTCTCAACAAATTAGATCTTATATATTTTCGCATGGCAACTCGCTCAAACGCCGCTTTCCGTACATCCGACGAATATCTGAATTTTTCTAAAAAAATTTCTCGGCAAATATTTACTTGAAAGCTGCTACATAGAGCTTTCCATCGACTATTAAACAGAAAAAACTTTTTTCTGCAAAATCCTTACGCCTATATTATATACATTGGATACTTAAATCGAATGAATTTTCAAGCCGAAATTTCCGCGCCCACGTTGAAACGAAAAACATTTATTCCAAGCGTTTAAATTATATTTAAATAAAATACCTTAAAAATGTGACCTTCAGAAATGATACTCAAAAAACTAAAAATTAAACTTTTCAAACATTATCTGTATTTGATGGGGGGAATGAAAAAGCTTTGGACGCCGGTGGCGCTAGTGATAATTATAACATACATGTGAAACGGTTGTGAAACTTATAAATATACAACATTCAAAAATTTTGATAGATGTGGTATTCTATCATGGGTGGAAATGGTGAACGTTTCGTTATGTAAAGTGATCGCTTAAGCCAACCGTACGATAGATCGTAAGCCCAATGAACAGCAAAAAAGAATTCCATACCTAATTTACCATAAAAAAAATATAATTTCGTCTCTATGAGACATCGTAATATATCAAAAAACAATCAAAATTACAACTAACTAACCATCACCGTTTCACCCCAGGGGTATACAGAAAGGATAAAAGTGCCGTGTCCATGAAACAGTAGGTATATAGATAAATTATATATGTCTGTTTCATGGGCATGACAAATTTCAACCATAGATAGGGATAGAGCAGTTGAACTAAATAAAATAAAGGATTGACTATGTACAGCACCTACAAAAGGCAGCTAAAAATAAAGGAAATGCGCATACTAATAGGGTCATGTAATAAAAAGTTCAGGCATTTGTGGAAGCCTGGGCGTCACAGACATCAATAGCAATATGAAGGAAAGGCAATTGAGATGGTATGGTCACGATGGACGCAGAGCACCCCATCACATTGTTGACCAGCCGACCTCCGTGGATCTTCCACAAATTACATCCAGAGGAAGACAAAAAAATTCATGGATGGTGCGAAAGGACAGTCAGATGCAGAAGCACGGATTGCTTGATGCTATCCAGGACAGAAGAGAAGAAAAGAAGATGCTGGAAAGATAGCGCTCGACTCAGTCCGCGCGAGAGACTGCAAACAACATTGCTCCACGCCAGGAGAAATGGAGATCTACTTTGCTCCAGACAAAGCAACGTCACCACGCCGCTCAACGTTGAGCACACGAGAAGTTCATCCTTGAGCGCATAATTATCATAATAATTAATAAAAAATAATATCGTTTAACATAAAACGTTTCTAGGGATTTACGAAAATCTAAAAATGCCACATCTCTAAATCCTCCGAATTAAAATCAGACGGAAACGGATTTCCATAAAAGCTATTACTGTCTATATTTAAACACTACCCTTATATAACAATGCGGAAATAAATTATTATGTTAAGAGTACAAACGATCAAGTTCGTAAGTCGCCCGGCAGCAGTTAACAGGGTCAGATATTTTGAATGAAAACGGCCCAACAATTTTCTACGCGGCGTCCGAAAACTCTTGATCCCAGCGAAAAGGGTATTTTGTCGAAATTTTTATTTTAATGTGTTTATTCAGCGCCCAGTAGAATTTCTAACAAAAACAGCGATAAAGATAAAGCGCTTTAAAAAACTCTCACTTTTCACTTTATTGTCAACATTATTTTTATCAACGCCTTATTGTCAATGGCGGCCCTCATACACCAGTGGGCGTGACAGTGGGTTCCGGGTACGATTCCCGGTGAGGTCATTGTGTTTTGTGATGTGTTTTGCTTTTGTATTTGGGCCTCATGGCCTGTTGAAGCGTATTAAAAAAAAGGAAAAGGTATATTAAAAATCCAACGGTTTAAAGGACATTCTATTTTATTTGTATATTTAGTTTTACAGATAGTTCAACTTTTTGCAAAAAAATAAGTCAGAACTATGTTGAAAAAAATACAAACTTTGATATTGCATATCTCTATCACGGTTGCTTGAAAATTTTCGACTCATTTATCAAGGCTGGAGTCTACCTGTAAAGTTTTTGCTACTAGCTATGAGACACCTGTATACAATTTTAATAATTTACATAGGTAATCACGATTTAAAAACAATTTTATTCAAACATTAAAGATACTAATGAAAGATACTACATAATATATAAAATTGCATATCAAATTTGATATATTATATCTAAATGAGAAAGTGTCAAAATAAAAATAAATAGTTTCCATGTTTTAATTGTTCTCAGCATTTGGTCGAAGCAATCTACTCTTAGTATTTTTTACATCCTGCCTCTGTTTATTACAAGACCCATAACAACCAAGCTCTCTTCTTCGGTCTTACGAATAAGTTCTGCCATTTCGTCTTAGAAAGAATTAAACTTACGCAAAGAATAAAGTGAAGATGACAATATTAAATTATTTAGTCTGTTAACTGTCATCCCTGAAGTGACCCCACGTTGTCCAAAGTTGTGCCACGTGTGCGCCAGGGGGGCAAAATGGATGGAAACTAATAATAAAAGATCGTTTTTGAAAGTTGCAAAACTATTGTACACTTTGACAACTAAAACTTGCGCAATCCGCTTAAAAAGAAATATTAATAGAACGACTGTAACCCCGTGTAAATGTATTTTCAAAGAACAAATAATTGAAACGCGAGTTGATAGCTTTTTGGTGTCGGACGTTAATTGGTTTTGCACAGAAGTAGTTAATATGATAAATAATTGGGAAAAATATCATATACATTAAAAAGAACGTTGCTCAATACTCCACATTAAAAATATAGAGGTATCATTATCAGCTGCTAAATCTATGTATGATATTTCACGAGAAGGACGACAGATGTCTCAAGAATAGTCCCTATGAATATAGTTTCAATTTGGAACATATATAGAACTTTAAGAAAAATTGATAATGTGTGGATATTCTTACGATGGAATTGGTGAACATTACGTTGTACAGAGTGATGAATAGAGTATAATATAATTGTATAGAGTAGTGAACATCACTATACATACTTGGGAGTTGAATGGTACAATACATTGACGTCACAAAACAAATTTCAAGAAACATTCCAAAATACGAACAGAACAAAAAAGAAATCAAACCCTTGGTTTTGGACAACGATGTATTGTAACATTGCCCACATGTCTCAAATGGTTTTTGTATAATAAAAATTACTATTTCTAAATGGTTTCTGCTTTTGTACTTCAATTTGGCTTGTAAATACTCCTCCCATAATCTCGTGCTATTGGCTCATATTATGGGGAGTATAATGTCTTTAAAATGTAATAACATAGATTCCTTAATTATAAAAAAAACATAATTATGTATCTACTGTATAAATAAATATAAATAAAATAAAAAATTAGACATCTTTCCATTTAAGATAGGCAATCGAATTAGTATGTATAAGCCGTGCTTACATTGTTTCGTTGTGATGGTTTTTACGGGTATAAACACCTACACAACGAAACAAAATGCCTCGTACGCACATCTTACACATACTAATTCGATTGTCTTTCTTAAATGGAAGGAGGTATACTTGGGCTGGATCCAGGGTACGAACCATATCTGTAGCGAAAAGGAGAGAGCAGAAAATATATTAAATATCCACATTTTCATTACATTGCACTGTTTAGGTATTATATTTTCCAGAGTATTAAATTATTTTTGAATTACCAGAATTTCTAAATATCTAATCGAAGACCTCTATTATTTAAGTATAAAATTAAAATGCCATTATCTGTATCAATATATGAAAGCGTGGCCTATCTCAAAAAATTTATTTGAAAACTCATAAAAATTGATGAGGCTGAAGCATCTTCATTGCTATTTATTCTTATATTTAAAGTACCTACGTGCTGTTTTACCAATATAAAATGTGAAGAAGTTTTCATAAATAAGTTTTTAAATTACCTAACTTAGTATTAAACGTAGGGCTTTTTTAGTTGCAAAAGGTTATTTGTATGTACAAGTATCTGCTATGCTAAGCCATTGTTTGCTTATTATGATAATTTTTTGATAAGATACGTAACCACAAAACGCTGGAAGCGTATTAAAAATATCCATCGTTTATTGGTTTTATAAAATGTATAAGCAAGTTATATTGTAAAGCCACCATCAGATAGTTCTTACCGTGGAGGTAATTTAACCATTGGATTTTGTTTTTAAATGGTTACAAAATGATAAAAGAAATCGTAGGAGACCCCATGAATCGTTTTGTGAAATTGTTTTATTTCTAATTTTAAAACATAATACCTCGTAAAGTCTAGTCAAATGAGTCGTGTGTCGACAATGTCAAAGTGGATGCCGTTTAAGGAACTGTGCACAAAATATAAATAATTATGGCATTTTAACGACGAAAGGAGAAATAAATAAAATTAACGCAAGAATATTTTGACTACGTCCAAATTTTTCATGAACACAATGCTGGATTTTATCCACAGGAGGACATCATTAATCAACACATATTATAGATGTCTCATAGAGACGAAGGTATATTTTCACATGGGAAAGTGGTATGGGAATGACAAAGTTTTCGACTGCAGGAGGCGGTAGTAAAAATACAACTAACATACGAAACAAGTTTTGCTAATTAAAAATATATACAACTTCCAAAAATTTGATAGACGTGGTAGTCTATCATGGGTGGAATTGGTGAGGTTCCCATACCCTCTGTAATATATATTAATTAGTGCAAGTTTTATGAAATTCTTTTATATCTAATTTTAAAACAAAATAACTCGTAAATTTAAGTCAAATGAGTCGAACGAAAGTTCTTGGCGTTGAAATGTTTGGCAATTACAGCGGCAGTCACTCCGTTGAACGACCGTGCGATCGGCACGAGGGGTGAACGCACCGGGGGTGCAGTGTGTATTCTGCAGCAGGACTGACAAAGTGTGCGACGTCACTTCCGTAACTTTGGTTTCATTTATCGCGTGTAGAAAGCTTCACACAAATGACAAACCGAACCACGACGCGACAAAAAGAGCGCAATAATGTGGCAAGTCAAAAGAGGTCAACTGGGGACCCCTGACCCCTCCCCGCCCGCGCGGCGATATTCCCTCCAGCGGCACCAGCAGGACGGGTAACATGTATTCCCAGGGCAGCCACTGTAACGACACCGAACGTATACATTTCAGGATCGAAAAACTTTCGAATAGAGTACGTGACGCAAATATTGCAAAAGTGTACCGGCTTCACGTGACAAATAAACATAACGGCATTTCGATAACAAATAATCATAATGATTCGCGGCGGTGGAATATACGAGTACACAAATCACTGGACACAAACTTTAGCTGGAACACTATTCCGAATACACGAATATTCCACCTGTCTCTGGTTCGCCTTACATTAATCGCACACCGACCGCTCGTCGATAAATTCGAAATGTTTTCTTTCCAGTATAATTTCGAATATTCCGGTTCTCTCCAAAATCTTCTTGATCGTTCGTTATGTGCATTTTTGTGGTTTTAGAATCTCGTGAAAGAAAACAAAACATTTCAACATTGGTATGCATCTACTATAAATTTGATTTATTGTTGTGTTTATGTTTTTATTATATTATAACACGTTGGAAGTAGGGAGGCTTATCCCGGATTTCCGGCCCAGTTTACAGTATTTACGAATGCGTATGTGTAATGCCGAAATTTCGGAAATAATATTTTTAGATAAAATAATATAATTATCACTTTGATTTGACCACGATCAACTCTCATTGTAAAAATTCAACATGTTACAAGAACGATGCTCCCTTTTTCAGGACAAGAAATGTACTTAAATTAATTTTCCAGATTAGTGAATGTGGGTGACTTATAAATTAAGTATGTACAAAGTAATTACAATGGAAACAGATTTAAGAGAGGGCTATTCACTATTTTTTTTTACTATTTATAATATTTCAGTTTATATTGACACTATTTCTAATTTCTAGGTTATTCAATTAAAAACTGCTACTACTGGTATGAATTTTTTTGAAACCGGTATTTAAATGAAAAGAGCGATTAGACTATATTCGTTGATTCGCAAATTCAGAATAATTGTTACTATTTAGACAACTCAAATGCTCATTAACTCTAATTACAACATTTCTTGAAGTTTTGCCTATGTAAAAATACATACAAACCATACAACGTAATTGGGTGTTGTGAATAGTGGTCTAAACAGGGTGATAGGTACTGAAAAAACGTTATTCGCGGATTCTCAGCACAGATTCAGATACGCAAAGCATGCTTTTCAAAAGCAAACATGTACACTACAAAAATACACAAACATATTACAATTTGAGTGTTGAAGTAAATAAAAAAATAAAATAAATAAATAAAATAATCCAAGAAAGAATACGCTTACAATGCCACGGAGGTTCATCCCATTGGTTATGCTTTTCGAATATCAAACAAATTACTGGGAGCGAATTTCGTATTCAGTGGCAGCCCGGGAAGACGTGTACTGGGGAGAAATACCACTCAGAATTCGGAGAAGCCAGTCCCGTTTTATTGATGATACGAAAAATTTCGCAGACAGACAGCGCCAGTCGGAATTGTTACAAAGTATCGCATGTTAATCTTAGCGATTCGCCATGATGTCGCGCGAAATTGCTCGTAATAAAAATATACTACGAATACTTTACCACGCTTACTAACTTGCTACTTCACGCCGTTTCTCCGCGAGGATAGACAGAGAAGAAGAGATTTTTTTTAACTTCTGGCCTGATGATTTCCATTCTTCTCATACTCGAGTTCATTTCCTCTGCCACGATTATTGAAGCTTTTAAGACTTCTAGGAACGTAACATCATCTAAATTATGATACAATCACATCACAAAATCACAAAAATGATACAATCGGCCACATTCTTAAAATAGCAATGTTGCTGTTTCTGCATCTTGATAGTTATTGTATAACATTGTAATGTCCTCAATGTTGACGTTTTAAGTTGACAGGTTTGAAATTAATGTAGGTATTCAATCAGAAAGCTTATTATAAAAAATGTGTGAATAACTTAACGTTTGTTTACATTTAAGAGCTTTTTGATTGATTGAATTCATTAATTTCAAACCTGTCAAACTTAAAACGTCAACATTGACGGTATTACAATTTTTTATATTAGAATAACTGTCGAGATACAGAAATAGCAAAATTTCCATTTTCAGAATACGGTCGAATTAATTATATTATTTCTTCTTGAATAATAATAAAAAAAATCTGGACTATTCTAGGATATGTATACGACCTCTCTGGCCGACATTGCAGATTCTATTATAGGGTCCATCGTCACAGCTGATGTCGCTGATGCTGGACCCTACAATGGGATTCGAAGAGTCAGCCAGAGAGGTCGTTTATAAATCTAGAAAACTATAACCAAAAGATTCTAAGCGATTATGAAAACCTATTTGTTTTTTGGAAACATTTGGGTAAGGGACTCAGACGATTTGATCCTTCTGCAATCGAGGATTAAAATCTTGAATTATTCAACATTTCAAAGGGATTTGTAAACATTATACGGATCGGCCAACGGATACGACTGTACCGTAACTACAAAAAACCGAAACCGTACATAGGACGTCTGGGTTAAGCTATCACACCACAAACGACTAAAATAAACGTTTTCCATCATATATTCCACCCTCAAATCTATGTTGTTTTAATAAAATTCAAAATTACATTTCGCGTTATCTCTTTCACCCTCGGCCAACGGGATTACAAGCAAAATGGACAACATTCGCAAAAGGCGCTCTAGGTAGTGTTTCCTTATTGCGTTTTGGATTTTTTGTGAAATTGAACTTTCTTCTAAATGCCGAGCTACTGGACAGGAAGCCGAGCCGCCGCAGGGCGGGAGTTCAGCATGATAAAAGGGAATCATTCATAAAGCGCCCACGCAGCGGCATAAAAGAATACAATTTGCAAACCGAATTACAGAGAAGGGAATAAGATAGGTACTAAAAATACAATGAACTTGTATTCATTTGTTTATCACCGTAATATATTATATTTGTAGATGTCGTATCGCGCTTTTTATCGTGGAATAATCGGCGAGCACTCATTTCCTCCTCATATTTATCATGGATTTTATTTATGTACTGACATTGTTACACGCTAAACAAAATGAGTCAATTAGTCCTTTGTAACGAGCTTCGTACCAGGAGATCACAAAGTTATTCAGAGCACAGGCGTATCGCTTTGTTTGAAAATAGTAAAACTAATGATGTGATAATTAAATATTATGTTCCGATACAGATCATGAAGACTGTATGCCAATATTTAGCGGAATCGGTGATTAGATATGGAATAACTAGCTGGGGTCTATCTTGTAATATAAACAAGCAATATTTAACACGAATCCATCGCATTGGAAACAAATTTTCGAAATTTGTACACATTTTTCGTTGTAGAAGCATACCCGATTTAAAGAAACACTTAGAATGTATACAAATAGAATAAATTACATTTTAATGGACTAAATTTTGCTTGTGTCTTGTTCCTCATATTTTTTATTACCATATATATTGTTCATTTCTTTAAATGATTTTATACTGTGTATTTTATATTGTTTTTTACATTTATTGTTATTCCTTTATTATGTTATTCCCATATATATTGATCATTTCTATTGTTCAATTATTTTATATTGTTTTTACATTGCAACGTTTATTTTGTTACATTTAATATCTTCCATTTATCTCAAATATGTTTATTTATATTAATATTTTTTTCTTTCAAATTATTTACAGTGCTTAAATTACGTATATAAAAATCTATATGTTTATATTACGTACTGTAAAAGCCAACTAGGGCGTCGATTAATAATAAATAAATATAATCTAAATATAAATAAATAAAACAATATTTAAAAAAGGAAGGTATTCAAAATGTATCCTAGTCCTAGCACACAACTTTTACCTCATCATACATTCTTTCGTGCACGCTCTTCGGTTGTATAAAAGCTTTTAACAGGGTTATTATCCAATTTTTATCTGGCCTTGCCAGGTCTTTCGCGGACACCCTCCGTTTCTGCTGCCTTAAACACTCGCCTCTACTAAATTTTCTTTACTATTATTCAACGTTCCACATGGTCAAACCATCTCAGCGATCCTTTCTCTATTCTATGTACCACGCTACAACCATCATTACTCTGATTCTACAAGACTAACTCTCCGCCTCGACTAACTAATCCCTTTTCTAACTCCGCCTCTAATTCGTTCATCTTCCACTTTATCGTACATAGATTTTTGACTGTAACAATGACACTTTCCCCGTATTCCCAAGATAACGAGATTGTTTTTTAAGTAGCTTGTTGATGTAGTGATCATGACGCTCGCCTAGTGATCTGGTGGTCGGTGGTTCGAGCCCCATTCCAGGACGCGAGCAACTTAGTCCTACTTTCATAGCACAAACTTTTAGGTTAGTTTGAATATAGTTAAAGTATTGATGCAACACGTATTCCGAGTTCGCAACTCTATTTTTTTTTAATTAAAAAAAATAATTAAAATATATATCTGGTGCTCGTTATCGTTTATTATTAAGGACGTACTTATTCATGTACATTTAAAGTTTATATGACAAATGTCAATATTATAACAGAAATATCGGATTTAATTTAATATTTAGACATTTTATATAAAGAAATTAATAGGTGTGACTTAAACAAACTGATTTATATCGACTTTAAAACTAACATTAGTACTAACCGCAATCCCGTGAAAAATCACGGGACATAATATTTAATTACGGCCCTTGCGTATAACCTGAACCGCGCGCTGTTTGACGTGTCATACTCGGGCGCCCGGGCCTCATTATCGGCTAGTCAATATCATTGTTGTTGTTGCAGTTCCAGGCTACATCCAGCGAGATAGGACAGACATTCGAAGTTATTGGCTGATGTAGTTATTTGATATAACATTCATGACATAAAAATTTACAAAGTGTATAATGTTATATAGGGTGGCCCATCGGGTACGCCGGATTTAAATTTTCTTCCATTTTTTTAATATAAGTTGGCAACTCTAATATTGCCAACTTATATTTTTTTTAATGGAGGAAAATTTAAAACCGGCATTTCCGATGGGCCACCCTATATACAGCGGTGAAGACATGATTTTTGTGATTGAAACCAATGAGAATTAATCCGATTATTTAGTGATTTTCAGAATACTTATTTCCACACTATGCTCTGTAACGTTACGTCAAGTTTCCCTAGAATACGCAAGGAATAAAGGAATGCGCTCAAAGAAAGTCAAACGCTCTTTCAGACACAGCGGTATGCAATGAGAGACAACATAAAAGAAAAATTACTGACCTTGTTAGACAATTTCTTGAAATCCTTTCAGCGAGGAAATTCTGAAAAGAAAGATAACATTAAAATACCATTCACATTTTCTTAAGAACTATTTAAGAAATTGCACGAAAATGCTAATACAAACATTACAGAACCTTCGCAAAAAAAATCTGCGGTAAATCCTACAAAGGAAAATATAACACTTGTGTACGGATAAGAAATGTCCGGAAAATTTTGCGAGCGAGATAAAAGTACAAAAAGTTCAAGCGAAGCAAGCTAATTTAACAGTGATATTCATAATACGAAAAGAGTGAGGTATTAATTTAACGAATTTTTTTTTAGTATATTCAAAAACAAGGGTGGTTTAAAAAATTTTTTTTTCATGTAATATAATTTTTTAGTCTTAACCTAACCCAACCTAACCCAACACAAAATCACTACGGTAGGAAATAAGTGCCTTATTTTGGTGAGCTCATTAATTAATTTTAAATTTTTGTTAATTAATTATGATGGATTAATCAGTTAATTACTGAATCTCATATTTGATTAATGCATCTATCTAGAATATGTCTGTGCGCAATATTTCAGCTCGATTTGACATTGGGAAGCGGGCGAGATATCGATTATATGATTACGTCCAGATAAACAGGTGAAGCTAATATAAGCGTGGTAAAAAGAGCAATGAGTGTGTTAATATATGAAATTTGAAAATAAAGTAAATTGACGTATTGCGTGCGCGAATGGCTAAGTTCGCTTCCTATTACGAATGGAGAGTTCGTTACCTCCGGCGGCCGCCGACTTTCTTTTTAATAATAAAAATAAAGTACAATGGTGTGTGTTTCTGTGCATTTAAATATTAATATGTATAAGAGGAACGGAAAATATTACCAAACTGGTAGAACAACGACTCAGCGGACTTCTCTAACATGGGGGAAAACGAACCGAATCGATGGATAAAAAATACTACCCATATTTCACAAAAGATCTATATGATTCTGAGGAGACTTTTACGAGAAAATCTCATAAAAGTCTCTTCGACTCGAGACAGTCTCTGAGATACCTACGGACTTCGCTCCCACAAGCTCCTTTGGAGATAAATAATCTCTTATTTTCGATGCTTATAACGTCAACTTTGTGGTTAGACATAATTATTAATTTCAAAAAAGTAACTAAGATAACAGAGAAGAGGGAGCCACCACACACACACAGGGCCGTTCTACGAGCAACAGCTCCCATATCGACCCTACACTTTCGTCACCCATGTTCGGCATTTTTTAATGCTAAAGTGACCGTGCCCACCGCCCCGCTGACACTAGTGTGAGTCCGAGCGGGACGGGGAGGTTTCCACAAAAAACATATTATCCGAGACGCAGAAATAACAAATGGAATATACATTATTATCTATTGAGTGGAAAAAACGAAAATTATTACAATGTTACGCGACCATAAGCTTTTAAATTTGGCACGACGGTTTCTGAATAATCTGGAAAACCGTCAAATCGGCCCAAAATATTTCCGCCGCTTGAGGCGGGACGCGCGGTGAGGGGAAGCCGCGTACCTATAAATATGACGCTGTCTGTTTGTGTTTGTCTCTATTCACAATAAATAGTTGTAATTATTTATTGTTTTAGGTGACGTTTATGCGCACGTGTTGGGTATCACTGTCAAATGGAACAACATGTTCATGGGTTTGAGTTTTGCTATCTGTTTTCTTCCTCCAATACTACAGACCGACCAGAGACCACTTTGTCCACACTTCGTCCACTGTACCAGTCGCAGATCCAAGGTCCAAAACTATATAACATTCCATGACTAAATTAAATTGTAAGACTACTGTAATCGAAAGTTAAATGAAGAATAAGAGACCCATCTGAAGCTTAATGTCCAGATCTCAATTCGATCGAGGCTAAGTTCTGGTTTAAATGTTATTACAAGAATATCAAAATATTACTTTCCTAATGTAGGGTTTGTAAGTACAATTGAGCATTCATTTTCGGCTGTTCTGTCTGTTCACCGCTTTGGCTTGTCGGCCCGCAATCGATCACTGTCATCCCGCATCGATCTACTCCTCATTATGTCTAGCCAAAACAGGATGAAAGAGTTTCGAAATGTTTCTATCAAGAAAAGCAGATAGCCATTATTCTAAAAATTAAAGTTGGAACGGCATCGAAGCATGAAACCATTAACTATCAACCACTGTAAATTTTATGACGGTTCCTGAACTCTGTAAGTACCAGAATATAATAAATACTGGCCACACGAACCACCTCCTTATAGCATCATGCTACTTACACTAATTATCCAAATGTGCAACCTTATGATTGTGCTACTAACACTAATCAAATGCGCGACTTTTTGTATGTTTACTTAACTTTTATGCTCAAATGAACTACCTCTTTTAGGATTATACTACTTAAACTACACAAATGTGCGACATTATTATATGATTGTGCTACAAACATTAATCAAACACGCGACTTTGTTATATGATTATGCTATTTACATCTCTAAAATGCGTGACCGTATTATACAGGGTTTGTCATAGGTAATAGAAAAAAAACTTTACAGGTGGATTTCTGCCTTGATAATGTGTCGAAAATGTTCAAGCAACCATGACCTAATATCAATAGTTATGGAGATATGCAATATCAAAGTTTGCATTTCTTTCAATATTTTTGAGCTTAAATACAACTCAAATATAATTAATTATAAAGACCTTGCAAAAAAATATATTTTATCAATTTTTGCAAGGTTTTAATCATTTATTCGACTTGTATTAAAGCGAATGAATTTTATATTAATTACTTCTGTCTTCTGTCTAATCCACACGTTTTTCTGACGACATACTACCTCACCCTACGCAGATGTGCGACCGCCCAACCAAATTTCACAACGTCATGTTCCATATCAGGCTGGTGAAATGGCGAACAATGGAATATCGAGAGAATTTTCTGAATTATACAGAGCAGACTTATCGACCGAGTACTCCGAACGACGTTGATTCGCGCTGATCCCAGAATAGCATTTCTGTGAGACAGGCTCGAGGCATTTTATCCGTAGCCTTTGTCAAAGCAAGAAGCGATATTTCTCGAAGACGTTATCTGTATACTAAGAGAAAATTGTCAATGGCGTAACCTAGCAACAATTCCAGATTGCGTTCCCTTTTAGACACATGTTCATCACACCTGCGATACAAAACAAAAATAAAACAGATCCTTCAATTACATGTCACCTTAAGCGGGGAATTCGCGAACGGGCATGCCCGGCGGGCATGTCTGACCGTGTATGCTCGCAACGGGCTGCCCGCCGACAGACGCGCTTGGGGAGCGAGAAGGGTAGTAAAATAAATATAAAGTAAAAATTAGGAAACATGAACGACATTAAAACCAAATTAATTAATCAATTAGAAAAATCAAATTCACAAAAAAATATTTGACTGCTACCGGGATTCGGACCACGGATCTCGTCCTATCCGGGGCAGGCGCGTTATCCAATTACGCTATAGCGGCCTTGTACATTTCCGTGAATATATCGACCTTATCTATCTATAAATCTCATTTATTAATTGATTAACATTTATTATTCATTTTTAGAGCAATCCACTTTTTCTGGTATGGTAGGCACAAATTACTTTGCGTTACTGCCGCTAGACGCCAGAATTAACCGTTTAATTCATTTTTTATTTTTGGACACATTTGATACAACACACATATATTACGCATATTCAAGAACACATTCTTATTGTGAATTTGCATTTTTTTCATAACAAAGTTCTGTGAAATTTAAAACCAAATTAATTAAGAAATATTCGCGGATTTGGTTTTTCAGTAGGTCTTTCTAATTGATTAATTAATTTTGACGATAAACCTTTTTGGGAGTCATTCATTGCTATGTACATGCCTCATCCTTGTTTCTGGCAGGTTAAAAGCAAATAGTACACGAATGCGCAATGCCGTCTATAGCGAGTTAATAGAAAAATGCAAGGAAGAACTGAATCCTGATGCTAATTTGTTTTTCGTAAAGAAGAAAATAGAGTCCACGCGAAATTGCGCCTCTGTGCCATCGCTCCAGCAAACGACCACGCTGCAGATCTTTGCGTGAATGAGTGATTTTCCCGTCCCGTGTGTGCCGGGCTCGCCGGGCCGCCCGCACAAACACCTTTCGTGAATTCCCCGATTAAAGCTTATTTATGAAATTATACTGGAGAAATGTTATTAGAACCACGGATTTTAAATGAATAAAAAATTGAAAACTTCGAAGACATCACTAACCAATTTAGAAAATGCTAATATTAAAAACGTTGAGCCAATTTAACGTTAAATTCATATTTATTTTTTAATGAAGTGAATAGAATTTTGACGATCGCCTAGTGATCCATTAGTCGGTGGTTCGAGCCCCATTCCAGGACACCACTATGTTATTCCTATTTTCATGGCGCAAGCTTTTGCTTTAGCTTGAGAATATAGTAAGAATATTGATGAGACACGCATTCCGTGTTCGCATTTCTATTTAAAACAAAACCATTTTACAGAATAAATTAACGATAAATTCTAAAGTGTCCACGATTTAAATAATTTTGAAATAGTAACAGTAAGTAGGTATTTGCTCGAATATCTGAGATAAATTTGCATTTTTTGTATGCATGTGTGACCCCAAATAATATGTAAGAACACATTGTCATCGACATCAAGTCGAAGCGCAAAATTGTAGCTCGATTGGACGACGAGTGTTATTTTCCACTAAGGAGATTTTTCAACCAAAAAATAAGACCGACAGTGAACTTAATATAAAGGATTTAAAAATTATTTGTAAAAACGTAATTAACGTTAATCTTTCTAAAAGAACATGAAAAAGAACTCAAACAGAATAAAAACACGGCTGTTTAAGCGACGCTGAGAAATTACACAAAGAGATTTAATTTCGTGAAATACGAGGTGCCATCAAAAAGTTCGGTGAAAATTGTAATTACAAACAATGAAATAGATTTATGACAAATTGGACTTTATCTCCTTCAAAGTACTCTCCTTGGTTGGCGATGCATTTATCCCTTGATATTAATGCATGATTGGAAGCATTTTTAGAAGGCTTCCTTCGGAGGGGTTGCTACTCCGTCGTGGCCTTCTCAATGTCGGGAATGGTGTCGAAAAATTGTCCATTTATCGCGGTTTTTATTTTTGGGAAGACCCAGAAGTCGCATGATGCTGAATCCGGGGAGTACCTAAGGCAGATGTGGACAGATAGGATTTTTTTTCGGAGAATAACTCGCGGATCAGAAGCGAAATGCGGCGCGGCGCGTTGTCGTGATGCAGCACCCACTCCTCTCATTTGCAAATTAGCAGTTAAAATGCTTTGCACGGACCCGTACGAGATGTTCAGTTCATCGGCAAGCTCTCAAATAGTCAATCGCCTATTTGAGCGAATCATTTTTGGGACTTCTTGCACGTTTTCCTCTATTTCTGAGGTCGAAGGATGTCCCAACCTTTGCTCGTCTTGAACAGACTCATTTACGATTTAAAATCACTCACACCACTTGTAAACAGTCTTAATGGTCATCACATTATCGCCATATACTGATTTTAAAATTTTATGAGCTTCTTTGGCACTCTTTTGCAACTTGAAACAAACGCGTTGTTAGAAATCCATGAAGCGCGACGGTAAACATGACCTTACTCCCTATGTTCTGGAAGTGGCCTGATAAGGCAACTTGTTTTTAATTGTCACTTTTATTATCAAAAAAACAGGCTACCGGGATCGATACTTCACATCAATTTAGCGTCAGCAGTTGCTGCTATGAAAATTCATTTGAAGTATTTTTTGATCACACCTCGTAAATTATAACTAGAAGAAAAGCCGGATGTAGACAAACCGTTTAAATTATACAAGCTTGTCCGTTAGGCCCGTGTATCTATAAATATAATTGTAATGCAAGATACACAAATATTAATTAATAAAAAACAAAAAAAAAATCATCAACACCATCAAAAAAAAAGTACGCAAATATCTGAACTGAATTTAATTTGGTAATTTTTGGCGTTCGTCTTTTATGTTTCTTTAAATGAGGAAAAAAATTTAAAAAAAACGGATAAAATTTTTAAATCACTAGTCAGTTTGTATAGATGAAATATACCATAAATGATACCTTCTTATGATATATAAATGAGCAACGCCTACTAATATTTCGTATTCGTAATCTGTATAATACATATGTGTCATTTATTCACAAAAGGCGTTGACATGCATACTTTTTGCGCCTTTATCGAATTTAATACGCCGCCTACTATTTTTTCCGAAATATATTTCTTCCATGCCATGATAATATAAAACTTAAAACATTTATTAATTTTTATTAATTGAAAACTTTATATTAACTACTTGGAGTAACTTTAGGTTTATCGGTTTCGATACCACTGTTTCTTCGTCAGGAGGACGCATACTAACTATTCATTACTTATTTTAGTAAAACAAGTTAATTTTTGAATGGAAGCGTGACTACATTTTTGTTGGATGTAATTTAGAAGTAGACACCGAAACGGGGAATATATCAAAAAACTTTATTTTTAATATTTGTAAGTTACCAATCTAAGGCCTCTATTATTTACATGGAGAATCTCGAAAACGTTTTCTTTTTTTAAACGTATGGCCTGTTTCCAAAAGAGGGTTCACGAATTCGCGAAATTAATAATTAAATCCAACCACAAAGTTAACGCTATACACATAACATAAATACTTAAAATATTTCACAAATGTCATACTCGAGAAAATCTCATAAAAATCATTCGGCAGTTCTGTATTATCAGAGTATTAATATAAAAAACGAACACATCTTTTATATTATAAGGTGGATTCAGTAGTAATTGCTATCGTTGTATTTACATGACAAGACAATCTCAATTTAGATAAGATTAAAATTAAGAATTATAAATGACGGAGTAGCTTGTTGGTCTTGTGGTTAGGACACTCGCCTCGTGATCCAAAGGTCGCGGTTTCGAACCTCACTCCAGACTAGCAAGTTAGTCCTATTTTCATAGCACAAGCGTTTAGCTTAGTTTGAAAATAGTAAGAATATTGATGTGACACGTATTCCGTGTTCGCATCTCTATTTTTTTTTTAAAAAAAAAATTATTAAAAAAATGTAATATATCTAATATATCTACAAATAAAATAAAGAAAACACACTTTAAAAGGAACCATTCAAAATAGGAAAAAGCGGATGATTCCTCTCAAAACTCGAGCCGTACCCATTGTTAATTCTGAATAGAGATCATCTCAAAAGTGATTATCGTATTTATGAACCGCTTTTTGAATACCGTATCGCAGGAAGGAAATTTTAAAAGAACGATATTCAAGCTAGGGATGTGGCATAACATCGTATTTTATATCCAGAGATAAAATTGTCACGACAAATTAGAGGCAGAGACAAAGTAGATGATCGAAACCTGGGACAATCTATGAATAAATAATAAAGTAAATAATAAATAATAAAGTAAATAATAAATAATAAAGTAAATAATAAAGTAAATAATAAATAAAAAACAGGGAAAAAATAATAATGAAGAAAATTTACAAAATGATAACAATAAAAATACATGTTCATATATTTTTTAATGAAAACACATTTTATTGTTTGCTTATAATTTTATAGACCTCGCGTGTCACAAATTTTTCATTATATTAAAAGGTCAATTAAAAGGTCAAAAAATAAAAGATGAATTTAGTATCTACCGCAGTTCCTCAAGAATAGAAAATATCCGATATATTATCGCGGTGGTAACCAAGTATCCTTTGACATATTCTAATTGAACTATGTATGTCATTTTTTAAAATTACAAACGAATACGATAATAAATATAAAGTGCGTAAGAGTATCACATGTAATCGTGTCAAGACGTGATTACATGTTACGTTATATGCCATCTTAGGAATAAGGCAGAATAAATCAAAAGTCAGCATTTTAAATATTTTTTTATTTAATTTTACTGATTTTGTAAAATGAATTAATGATTATTCTCAACCGGAATACGCCTCTCTGCCAAATTTCACAGCGATGTTGGTCAGGGAGTGGTTCTAATATAGATTTGTCTGACAAGACAAGTGAAGCTAATAAAAGCGTGTAAAAAAGAGGAGTTTTGAGTTCGTAAAAAAGGTGTTTTAACTCCTTCACTAACTGCAAAATAACTTTGCGATAATATTATTGATATTAATGAAAACACTTTATATTAAACTACTATTTATAATACTGTTGTATTTTGCTATTACTTTGTGGTTATTCATTATGAATATAATTAAACTAGTTAACTTAGTTTACACCACTAAAATTTATTTGGTAAAACCAACCGGTTTCGGAAACGACGTTCCTTCATCAGGGTATACCCAATACTAATTGAACTCTACAAAAATTATTCTTTTGGGTTTTTTGGTATAATATTTTCCTTATAGTCCTTAGGTAAAATTATAAAATTATCACTATCTATGAAATCTTTCACTTTTTTATGGTAATCTTTTTTGTTCATTATAATAACAGTATTTCCCTTATCTGCTTTTGTTAACACTAGTTCTTCTTCTTTGAGTTTATTCTTGATGTTCTTCATGTAGATGGTCTCTGGATTATGTCTTGATGGAATTTTAGGAATTTCTCTCCTAATGGCTTCTGCACTTTTATTCGCAAAAGTTTTAGGAGTGTTTGTTAAAGCGGTTTCTGCATCGACTGCAACGTTTTCCACTGCACTTTGAATATTAAATTTACTGTAGGAAAGGTTATATTTCAGGCCTTTCGATAATAAATCTATCTCTTCCTGAAGGAATTGATGTGAAGAAATATTTTTTACTCGGTCGTGAAATTTATGTGAAGTTTTCACTAGGTTTTTATCACGGGGTTTGTCGATATTGCAAAGATTTTTCAACTTTTTGTTCAAGGTCAACCGTTTTTTGTGAGCTTTTATGGAAGCAAACATTCGTACCTTATCGTCTAATAAATAAATCTGTCCCTCTTTTTGTATTGGAAAAACGAGTCGTAATTTTGATATTAGGATTAAAGAACATATTAGATGCTTAAATAAATCAAATTTTTCCGAATTTGCCAATCATATTATTGAGAGTAACCATAGTTTTAATAAAAATACAGGGGTCAACATTCTTCACATTAATAGTAAAAGTAGACGCCTTAATAATTTAGAGGCCCTAGAGATTAAGAAAGCTATAAATAATAATGAATCTATTATTAACAACCAAAAAAATTTAACTTACAGTCCTATTTTGAATATGTTCCCTTTCACCCTATCACCTGTTTCTTTCGCACCCCCCACTATTTACCCCCATGTGGACACTTAACACTGAAGTATGATTGTTTATAATTTTTGTAAAGTTCAATTAGTATTGGGTATACCCTGATGAAGGAACGTCGTTTCCGAAACCGGTTGGTTTTACCAAATAAATTTTAGTGGTGTAAACTAAGTTAACTAGTTTAATTATACTATTTATAAAATTATCAACATATTCATCAGGATGCAACGTTAATTTAATAGCGAATTAAATATTTATTTATTTATTTAACGCCCTTATGGGCTTTTACAAAAATATAAATTTTAAAAAATAATAAAATAACATAAGACAGATATACATTTAAAAGGTACAAGTACATGTAATAGGATTTTGTAAATTTAAATTGCTGTTAAAAGATTCAGATACATCTTATAGATTTGTGTAAATTAAAGAGAACTTTAAGTAGTAAAAAGAAAATGATTGTAAGTAGTAAGAATAAGAAGAAATAGATTGGAGTTAAAAAGATTCAAGTACATCTTATAGATTTGTATAAATTAAAAAGAGAAGTTTAGTGGTAAGAAGAAAAAGAAAAATTTATTATCCATTTCCATTTAGTTGAGATGCAAAAAATTGTATCAACTTTGTCCTATAAACAGTTATACGATAACTATGATAAATAACCAAATCCGTTTTGCAAATACATATGTAGTTATCTTTTAAATTTGTGTTCACATTAGGTCTCAATTAGTTAAACAAGTCACGAATATTTATTTTTGGCCTCGAAACATGTTGATTATTCCATAAATAGTGGTTTTATACAGTGTTTTCTTTTCATTAATATAAAGATGTTTTAGATTATGTATAAGCACCGTTGGCATGAATGAGGTTAGAGCGCTGAAAGACACGAATAAAATCTCAACATTTAAAAAAAAAATATTCCAGAAATTTATCAATCTAACGTTTCATCTTCGAAATATTTACACTTCACTAATATACGCAACCACTATTTATTCTATCGCAACTAGATTAGTGACTAAGATAGGAAAAGCGAGACGTGGTGGAATCAAAGTAATAATACACTACTTTAGAATAACGTAAACTTTTCCATTCTCCCTTTTGGTACAAAAATTACATTTGATAGCCCTCCCGATTCCCTCATATTTTTTAAAAATATAAAAAATTATATAAAGCCACAGCTGCGATATTTCGTCTAGCATAGTCAAACCTTACACACGCGAGTCACGAAATAATAGGCGAAACATTGTCGGCGACACACCATTTGATTTTTTTTCTTAGTAATATTTATTACGAAACGTGCAATGATTTCTCAGCATATTCAAACACGCTTGAGGTAAAAGGCTCATTATAAACGATCTAGCAAATATTAATATATAATCCATTAAGTCTAAGCATACTCACCTTTTTTCATATACCGTAGCAAAATATTTAACATACAAAAATATATTTTTCCAATGCCTGCAGGTTTCTATAATTTTATTTGACATGTACCCGTGAATGAATTTTTAATAGTCGATATAAATTACTTTCACGATAGTCCAACATTTTACAAAAAATAAACCACAAACTTTGACGTCACTTATCTCCATAACTGTCGACATTTCATCCAAAGTGTAAAGAATATTTTCGATTCGAAATTGAATGAAGAAAACTCCAGCTTAGTTTTTGCTACAACGTACAAAATACGGTACATATAATTTTTCCTTTGCATTGTAAGGGGTGATTTTTAAGAGGTATAGAACTTTAAAATGAAATAAAACACATAAAAATCGTGGCAACTGCTATGTTATTTGCATTATTGGAAAGATAATTTTATGCCATCAGTTTAAATATTGAATATTCTTGAAACATTTGGCAGATACTTCGTAGTGCAACGTTATAATTTAAAATATGTTTTACTTTACTTTTTAATACACACACACAATACGAGTTATTAAATTACTACTAAAGTTTTGAGAGGAACAGTCCCTCTCATCATCGGGTGAAGATAATAAGTGATAATAATTATTATCTCATATGTGTGTGTATTACAAAGTAAAATAAAACCTATTTTAAATTACAGGATACCCTTTTTAGAGGTTTGTTTTTAGAATAGGTAGCACGTTTTACAGCGGCAGCCAATTTGACAGCTGACTTGGATTGCAACTTCACCTTCAATAGACTTGCTCCAGAATGACGTTGCAAATTTGTTTAGAAAATCGTGGTATCGTAAGCATATTTAAACACTAATGTCGTAAAATTATTTTTCCAATAAAGCCAATACCACGACCATTACCACGATTTTTAAGTTTTTTTTTTTTTAAGTTCTAAAATATAATACCTGTAAAAAAATACTTTTTTCACGCGATTTTGATTTTCATTCTAAAAACACTAATTTTATTGACTTTAACGAATAAAATAACAACCTAACCTTAAGGTGCTGCCTGCTTAATATTAAACTTGTTAACAGATATTTGGATAGCTTCGGCAAAACTTAAGCTAACATCGTTGACAGTCGACAGCCCTGGGATTAGGTTGAGGCAACGCGCTATTATAATAAATGACAGTTCTCACGAA
>JADDOH010008081.1:0-151498 GCA_016648135.1 Agrypnia vestita | reverse complement strand
ATAAAACGCTGGTTAACAGAATATTATGGAAACATAAAATATCAAAGAACAAAACACTGCAAAGGTATACAGAACGTAGAAAGATATAATAAATGCACAAAAGTTTTGGAAAATACTCTAAAAAGTCACATACTTTACAGAACACTGAGAAACTAAATGTAGGAAAAATAAACCAAGACGCAGGAAAAGTAAAAATGTAAACGAAAATGGAATCAAGATAAAAATGTACATTAAATTGTAGGAAGAAAATTTACAATCAGCGAACATTTGTATATTCAAACGGAAACATAACACGAACATAACGATAAACTTACACTAAATGTTAATATTATTCTCGCAGTTTGTATGGTCACACTCTTAATGGCGTAAATGCGTGCACATTTCGAATAAAATAAGTATGTAATCCTGGTTCGTTAAATGTTAGTTAAACTAGTTAAATGTGTCCATTAACAATGTAATTCGATACAAGAAGTTACCTACAAAGTATTCTGTGTATATTTAAAAATATAATTCTTCCTGTCATATTTGACGGGTTTTTACGTATGAATATATTCTCTATACTACGGTATAAGTTTATATTCTTCGTGCGTTTAAAGTTCTCCTTTTTTTCAATATGCTTTTGTTGTACTCGATGAATCTATTCTTATTAGGGAGCGTGAGACCTTACACCTATCTTGAGTCACCATGTATATGTTCATAGTATCCTGGTGCCTTGTGCCTAAGATATAATAAGCGTCATCATCAGTTTTCACTTCTCTTCTCCTGATACAAAATACCTGGAGCTGTCATCGACTTTTGTGGTTTGTCGCCAGAATCACTATTACCATCATTATAAACGCAGAGCGAGCTTTGCTGACATTTCGTTTTAACTTTTAACTCTTCCAATCTACAACCACATCATCGGGCATTCTCATATTCGGTCTTTACTCTTCAACATCATTGCGATTCACTAAACAGAACTTTCCTCGTGGATTTTTGGCCTTTTAGGATATGCAAATGACCCAGCCAGCGTGATCTTTAGTAGTTAAGAATATTGTGATCAAATTAATTAATCAATTAATCAATTAGAAAGACATACAGAAAAATCTAATCCACGAAAAAATATTTCGGCTACTACCGGGATTCGGACCCGGGTCACCTCCTTTCCGGGGCCGGTGCTCTGACCACCAAGCTATGTGAGCCTTGTAGATTTCCGTGAATATATCGATCTTATATGTAATTCTCATTTTAATTAATTGATTAATTAATTTGGTTTTAAAAACTTCACAGAACTTCGTTCTGAAAAATTACAACTTCACAAATATGAATGTGTTCTTGAATTTTTAATGTTGTGATCCCCTAATCTCTACGGAATATGAATCCACACCGCGCATTCTTGTGCTAGTTTAGTTTATCTTTCTGGAAAAAGTATAAGTGTGCAGGAATCATTCTCCTGCAAGTTGTAGAAATAATTAAGTTAGTAAGTACTAGTATTTGAGCGTGTCGCGGTCACTAATCCTACTCTTTCTCAATGTCCATATTTTCATTCCGTACATTGCGTAATTATTGGAGGATAGACACATATATATATATATATATATATATATGTATATATGTTTAAATATAGTTTTCGCGAAGAGGTATATGCATTATGAAAAGGTTATTTTCCGGGAACTTTGCGGATTTGTAAAAATATCTTATTTTTGCTATATTTCGGTTACACTGGGATAACCATTCTCAAGCTGGTCTCTCTGACAGTTCAGAGATAACACAGTTTAGAGTTATCTCTAAACTGTCAGAGAGACCAGCTTGAGAATGGTTATCCCAGTGTTACCGAAATATAGCGCAAAAATAAGATATTTTTACAAATCCGCGAAGTTCCCGAAAAATAACCTTTTCATAATGCATATATATATATACATGTATTTATAAAATAATTGATGGTGGTAGGTAGGTTTTGTTTCCGGCGGGCGCGAGGCTCGGCGGCGCGGGGGGTGGTTGGGGGGGGGTGGTGTGTGTGGCGGGTCGCGGTGGGCAGGTCCCGTCGCATCGGAGGAGACAAAAAAGAAGACAAGCCGGCCATTGTCTCGATTCGCTCCTGCCCGGTTCTGCCTCGCGAGAGGGTCGGTCGCCGATTTATTTCTAGAATAAATATCGGCAGCCATTACGGGGGCATTGTTTGCGCCCAACAGCGGCGGAGGAAACCGGAAAGATTGAATAAGGCCGGCCGGGCAGACAATGGCCGAGGTTTTTGCCACGAGGCTTTCGCGACCGTGTGACGCGACTCGCTTCCGAGTATTCGTGTCGTGACGACTATTCCTGAGGTTGGCTGCGTGTGCCCACTTTTCGCTGCGATATTCCTTTATTTTATATTTAAATATTCAGAATAGTTTTGAGTTTGTTCGAATCTTTCAGAACGGTAGTACTGGATTCCTTGTTGGACACATCATTAATCAATTGATGTATATTATAGATGTCTCACAGAGACGAAACTGTATTTTTATGGGAAAGTAGGTACATAGGACTTACGACCTATCATATGGTTGGCTTAAGTGATCACTTTACACATTATGTAACGTTCGCCATTTCCACCCATGATAGAATACACCATGTCTACTAATTTTTTGGAAGTTGTATATATTTGAATTGCATGCCACACTTCGCATGTGTGTTGTAACCACCTTTCATACGTGGCCTGTGACAGTCCTTAAGTCCTATGTACAAAAAATTACTTCTATACCTACTTTCCCATAAAAATACAGTTTCGTCTCTGTGAGACATCTATAATATACATTAATTGACATTCAAATATCATCATTATCATCACTGTTGGCTCTACAACCCCTGGTCGGTCTTGTCACCCTCGAGGGTTTTTCTCCTTTCACCTTGGTCTTGTGCCAACTCTCTCCAGTTCTGGACCTCTAAGGCAGATATGCCTTTGAGAACATTGTCGCTCCATCCTAGTTTTAGCCATCCTAAGTTTCTTTGCTCTCTTATCTTGAACTCAGCAGGAGGTTTCTTTCTACATGACCCAGCCACCGAAGTATAAACACCAATTATAGTTTCAACTCTTTCGAAATTCGCATTTCGGAAAATTCATAATTCCTACGCATTCCTTCAGATCTCTATAGGTAGGAAAATAACGTATGTTTTCATAAATTAAATGCCTGTCCAGAACCCGCCAACAAATTTTAATAAAAAAATTATACGCACCTAATTAATTAACTTTAACTGATTATATCAGCTTTCGGCTTTGCTGAATAACTGTTTTTTAGTGAATGAAATTTTAAAATGTCTTTTTTTGTAGATAATTCCTTCCCATTGAACTGCACACACAATACACACATACACAATGTCTAAGTACAAACGTGTGAAATCCTTGCTATGTTGTGGCTTTTCGAATATGCGAATTTTTAAGTGATAAAATATAAGTGATGAAAACAAAGTAGGTACATTTTTATGACTCATTATTATTTATTAATAATGTTACTACATAATCATTCAAAATGTTTGTTTGACTTTTATGGGTAAAACTAAAAATTGAAGATGCCATAGTTTCTGATATTTTTTTTAAGAATGGATGGGGCGCGTACTGAGATAATGGGATGGTGAGATAAATGAAAAAAAAATCGCATAATCTTTATCATTTTTTTGTTGGGTAATTGTTATCTCCTAGAATATTAATGTCCTTGCGAAGCAGTTGTCGAATCGACAAGTGTCCTACGACAAGGGGCGATTCGAAATATAATGAAGCCGCATTTCTGGGAACGAAGTAGTACTTACGCACGTAATTTATGAAAATTAAGTTGTACGAAGAAAAGACGCACAGTACCTCACGTCGACTAATTGGTTAATTCGTACGGAGCGCGCTGTGAGCGCGTTACTTTAAATAAATTGTATTTTTTCATTAAAAATCCACGCCTCCCGTCGTACAGTTTCGCCCATAATTAAGTCTATATGGTAAATGTATGCGAAAAATTAATGAGATAATCGCCAGGTAATGAGTGAATGTTAATAAAAATGCAATAAAAGAAATCTCCTTTTTGAGTGAAATTTTTAGATAATTATGTAGATTTATCTCTCTCGTCCGTAAAACTTATTCATTTATTTCAGTTTCGCTGAATTTAAAAATAATGAATTGTAAGTAAAGTAATGTAGGGACCATTATTCTAACTGGATTTTGAAAAATTATAGCCTTTACCTCTTACGGCGTTTACATTTTTAGGGATTTTAATTAATGGGAACACACTCCTTTACTTGTACTGTATAACGTAGGTATAATATATATATATATTATATATCTATATATATATCTATATATAATATATATATATATAATATTATATATATATAGATTATATCGCTATATATATAGTATATATATTTTTTGGGCGATTTACCACTTAGGCTGGGCCTGTTCTAGATAAACCGCCTGACATTTTAAAGTATTTTCTGGAGTTTATAAAGAAAAAAGGAGAAAAAAAATTATAATGCAAGATAAATATTATAAAAGACAACATAATATAAAAGTTTTTATAGAAAAAAGAATAGAGGAGGTACATATTTAAATGGAAGTATAAATAAAATAAATTTTATTTTTGAATGAATGTGCACTTTCTATTCTGTCATACTTAAAACAAATTTTATTATTATGATTATTTTAATTTGTTGTAGGTATCTATCGTGCATGTTCTAACATTGCAACTCCATAAAAAGGTGATCTTATTAAAACATTTTATTCTTACTTACTTTTTCAAGATCTTTATTTGCCTTCCTGATCAAATATTTTTTTCGATATTTAGATTTATTATTATATTTTACTAATTAAAAAAAAAGGCACAACGCTACTCCACAAGATATAATTCGATATCAAATATATGATTCACAATTATAAAATAAAATAAAATCAACATCGGTTTCTATACAAATTACTGTGATCAGTGCCAAGTCTATATAGCCTAGGCAGTGGTGAGTAAGTGAAGTAGTTTGTTCTTATATTTTCATAGTCAAAAATATATCTATCGATCGCGTTGTACGAATGCGTAAGTTTGAAGCGGATAGTTATATTCTATCAAATGCAAATATACAGCAATTTCAACATGCGCTTGGTATACTTAATAATGTTTTTAATTGATGGAAATAAAACAGATATAATTAAAATTATGAACAAAAATAGTATAGTTGTATAATGTACGATATGATAAGTAACAAAATCAAGTGTTTCACATAGACATTGGGTAGAGTAAAAACAGTAAAAAAAATAGGATAATATAACATAAAAATAAAAATAAAACGTCAAATTACCGTTTCTTATGATATGCTGTACTTGGTTCTTAAATAATGTTAAAGAAACTGTAAATATATCAATGTCGGTGAACAGGTAATTGTAGGTTCGGCATATTCATAGAATATTCTGTACTTGGTTCTTAAATATTGTTAACAAAACTGTATATATACATAAATATCGGTGAATATATCATTGTAGGTTTGGCACATTCATAGAATATTCAGTAGGCTTGGTTCTTAAATATTGTTAACGAAACTGTAAATATATCAATATCGACGGCAATTGTAGGTTCGGCACATTCATAGGAGAGCGTAGTCCAAATTAGTTTTTCATGTTGGGATTTTAAAGACAGGATGAAACTACACATATATCTACATATTTATTACTCCCTTTCTTTTAACTCGTAGCGTCTGCTTGCTTGCTTGACGAAAAAATAAAAAACTTTGGATCGATTTTTAACCCTTTTCCCGTGATCCAATCGAGCCGAAACTTTGCAAGCAGACTCGTGGCGACGATCAAAGAGAACTATCAAATTTTCGTTAAAAAATAATAATTACAGTATAATTTTGGATTTTTCGAATTTTTAATGGTTTTTTCATACAATTCAGTAAGTTGAGTAGACACGAAATCCGAAAATGAGAAAGGGAGTATTGTAAAAGTTGTTTTTTATGGGTTACTCGCTGGGAAAATGGCATCTGCAAAAGGAACGAAAGTAGGCTGCGTGTCGAGGGGTTGGCAAACCTTTTGTTTTGTACATAAACAAATCGCGGCCAGGGAATGAGAATAAAAACGCGGCTTCTTGGGCAGCGGCCGGAATAAAACGGGGCCATCACTCTTGTCCCATAAACTCAGATATACCTAAATGTGTTTTCGAATATCGAACGACATTTGTTTAAAAGAGCGGGTTTATTTCGGATCGCTTATCATTGCGAAGCATCCGAGCCCGGGCGGCTCGGCACTTCGTAACGAAGGACCCCGACGCGACCGGCTTCCACAAAAAAACTTCGTAGATTGTTAGATTTATGAAACACTAGCGGTCCGTGCCTCGCGATCCAGTTGTAACAGCCTCTCGATCCGGGCGTGAAGAGGGCGAGGCGGGGCGACTACATTTTCCCCAGGATCCTAGAGTGCAGCGGAGCAAAATCTAAAATAGCTGACTAAAAGAGTGGGTGCCCATGATTTTTGTATAGGAGCGTAAGGAATAACTGTGATAATGAATAACGGTCACCAAGGATATCCGAATGCAAATATACTGACGCAAAAATACTG
Organism: Agrypnia vestita; assembly: GCA_016648135.1. Taxonomy (NCBI): domain Eukaryota; kingdom Metazoa; phylum Arthropoda; class Insecta; order Trichoptera; family Phryganeidae; genus Agrypnia; species Agrypnia vestita. The sequence goes on along the minus strand of JADDOH010008081.1, from coordinate 144,963 downwards.
ACATTAATTTTTTTTTAACTTTATTGTATATAAAAAAAATGGAATACATAATCGCACTTCTTTAGTCGCATTGGAGGTGAAATTTGAGTTATGCAACGAAATGCGCGGGCTTCACGTGACGGAAGTTATTTAATATTTAATACAAATCTCTTTTTATCAGTCCATCAGATGTCGCTGCTGCGCTGTTGACGTCCGTCTCTTTGCCGAAAACAGGGATCTGAAATCTGCGGATGTCTATTTAGATGTCAGTTCTTGCGGCTGGAACTTTTCGCGCTTCCTCACGTCCAATACCTGTGCATTTTATTTCTACTTTGGCGGTTAAACTATGAGAATCAATGCGCTGTTTATTTTATGTACGCCAAAGAAGTATAACGCACCCAATGAATGTATCTTCAGTCAATCTATGGCATGAATATCAAAAGAACGACTCGTCTTTCACGATGTTTACTAAATCATTAGGATTTATTTTAATTACGATACGAATAGTGGTCGAAATAGGGAAATTTGGATTTTTTTAACAAATGGACAATAATGACTTATTATATAAAATAGGTAGGTACCTGACAAATATAAAATTTGATGTTTTAGAATGCCCTTTAATATTGCTATGACAATGCCGCTTATTGAAACGCAATAAATATTTCATATTTTAAAGAGGTGTGCGTTAATAAGCGTATTAATAATATTATTAAATAATTGTTAAAAAAATCATATTTATATATGCATATAAAATACTATATTGTAGACCAATTATAAATTAAACGTTCTGCATTATCGTTCATTTGAGAGTTAAACTTAAGGAAGTTATTTCCTGTTGGAACCTACTCCTAATTTTCAACAGAATAAAGATCTTTAAGTTATGAATACCACTCACATATTTCAACCGCTTGGTCATAGGCATACGTCTTATCGCTAGACCAATTAAGTAAGTTCAAATATATTTCAAAGAAGAAACTAGAATTCTGACTAAAATCAGATGATCGCAAGAGAGATAATAGTCGTATTACAAAAAAATCTTAGATAAAAATGCATAACAGTGTAGACAATGAGAGACATAATTAAATGAATCATGTAAAATATAAATTTAGTTTGTTTAAATGATTTTAATTGACATTTGTGATATTTTTTGGTAACCTGTGATATTAATTCATTTGCTTTTAAACAGGACATCATCTAGTTAGATAGATAAAATGATGAAAGAACTGATTATATCGATTTAATATGACGAATAAAAATAATTAATATTTTAATTGTAATTTTCTTTAAAGACATAGTTAATAAAATAAACTTAGTTTTCACTTTTGTATTGAAAAATATCAACATGTTTTAGAGCCCGTGTATCCTAACGAAGGGGCCATGGGCTTCAGAGCCCATGGCCCCATATTGATATTTTTCCATACAAAAGTGGTGAAAACAAAGTTTATTTTTATTAATTATATAATATAGTGTCACCACAAAATTATTTTGCTGCTTTGAAGAAGAAGTTTCTTCAAGCTCTGATATGTAAAGAAGGATATAAGTATATCATCGTTTTCTATACTTGGATCGACGGAAATATTGCGTGATGACGCTACTACTTTAGGTGTTATCAATTATTATAATTTAAACATTATAAAACTGGAAATCTAATTGTGTATTCAATACAGTTTTTGAATAAAACCAGATTTAACTTTCAAGCATATTTAAATGAACCATTAAGACGGCGGTATAATGCAGCGCGACCATGTTTAATTGCAGGCCACTATTTCTAATTTGATTTTAGGCTTAGGGTTTTATTGGAATTTTTATATTTAACAAAAATCAATTGTTTTATATACGCCAACTATATAAATGAAATTTACCAATTTAATTATTCTTATTGTTTCTTTTTTTACGCAGTGGCTGTGTTTTACCTTTGGGTCCCCTGTAAAGGGTTTTACGAACAGTTTGTGGATATTTTAGTGCCAACCGCACCTGTTGTTCGTAGTGTCCACCATTTCAGCGGTTCTCAAACTGCGTACTAATTAAATATTGTTTAAAAAAATATATGTTCTCTTAATCGTGTGCGTGATTTTCTTTTTTCTTGTATTATATGTGTATTTACATACGAAAAAAGTCATTTAATTATTTTCACTCACTTTAAATTAGTTAAAACGCGGTATTCAAGTAAAAACATGATTTGTATGAACCTCAATGACCCGTACATTTTTTCTTTGATGGCTTTTGCCTTTCGCTTTTTGCTCTTGTTCTATCTCAAGTAGTATCTCTACTTCTCTCAAGATTCTCATAAGTTTCACTTAGCATCTTATTATGTTCAAAATTACTTATATGAAAAATATGCTGGAATTTAATTTAAAATATTCGAAACTATTTGTTACGACTTCTTAATTCATCGCTAACTTGTATTTTTTAGATTTCCAAACAAATAAATAAAATACACAATGTCATAAAATGAGTTCAAATCACGAAAATTGCCGACAGAAAAATGTACTTTTAATGAAGACAAATTCAAATATTAAAAAAATATATTTATTTTGTCTAAATGACGATTTGATAATCTAAACTTCTAATCTAATCACTTTTCGTGAATAGAGAGAATATGACAGCTATCAGAATTGATCTGTATAATAAATAAGTTTTCTGGTTCATATTGAGATTTTCTTATAATTATTTTATTTTTGACGAGTTACGAAATCATTGTGTTTGCCAGGTATTGTTCGATTAAAATACTGCTCGAGGTGGCGAGGCTCCAAAAAGTTGAAGGGCCTTATGCTGGCGTCCATATCTAACGTACGGATCTCTGTGGTAACTTGGTGTGGGCGATTTAATGGACGTACTCCTCAGTTGGTGAACGGTTTTGTGTTTTGCCCCTTTTTTTCTCCCCAATAAAATATGGCACCCAGATACCGTGATGTCTTCTTTCTCATGGTTTCAATTTCAAGACAACCCCCCCCCCCCTTCTTCTATTGTTTTTGTCGGTTCGTTAATCGTCGGTTTATCTCGTAAAATATTTATTTTTAATCGATATTAGAAACAAAGTACATAATTTAGTCAGGGAACACAAAGGATGATTATTTAGTGAAATCACTTTTAATAATGATTCATAGTTCAGAAATATACAGTTTTTACAACAGGAAATCATAGTACTATCACTAAAAATAAAATTTTAAAAAATCTATGAAGACCGAAATTGCAGTAAATCCACATTTTTCTAATTGATTAATCTTATTTGTTTAAATTATATTACCTACAGCAACACTTTTATTTTATTTTTTTAGAAAACAACTTTTGGAAACAGATATGTAAGACTACTCCATTCTCAACGAATAACTAACGTTGAAATTTTTAATGAATTATTTAAATATAAAGAAAAATAATTGTGGATTTTATATAAGGTCTTTCAGAAAATACGAAAAATCTTTTTTGTACAATATATGAATGTATGTAGATAGATAATACAATTATAGAGTATTGAATTGAATAAAGTTTTGCTTAAATAACCTCAAGGAGCGTTTCACACGTTACAATAAGATTACAAGGTGATATATTTTTATGCTTAAAACAACTTAATAATTTAATAAAATCTTGGTACCTAAATATAGTATTTTATGTAAATTTTAAATACTTTTAAGATACTGTATTTTTATATCATTTATTATTTTTAAGATTTATAAGATTATGGTAATAATATTGTACCACAGGTGTATTACTGTAGATACTTATATTTATTTAACTTCATCTTTCACGAAGCATAGTCACAAATTAAAGCTCATTAAAGAAAATCTAAATAAGCGTTTTAATTATTTTAGTCTATTTTATATTGATTCCAGTTCAGTCGGTTCTCTCATTACTAAGGATCGTGATTCCGGGTTGTGACCCGCCGATGTCCTTTTCGATTCTGCACTCCATTGCAATAGGATCCCCAATCGTATTTCGTATTTCTTATTTCCTTAAAACATTCCTTACTAGAAATTTAAACTACTTATTTTTATAAAACAAGTACGTCATACTCGTTACCATATTTTATTCAATGCCCATTGATTGCACATCAAAAATAAAACTTTGAAAAGTAACAACACTCATGTGTTCAAAAATTGTCATTTTACGCTTTACATTTAAATTGAGTATCTAAACGGTACTGCCTAAAATATGGATCAAAAAAATAATACTTGCTTAGACCTACACAAAGTTTATTGGTAAATAAATTTTCTAACAAATATAAAAATGAATGCAGTAAAATGTCATTTCTTCTTTGAAACCCAGGGAACGCGATAATTACCTACTCATTACCATAAGATGAGTACTACATAATTGCACTCACTCATTTTTTTCCATGGGCATAGATGTATATATCATCTTCTCTGTGGTCGACGTATTTGAAATAAGTAGTATATTGAAAATTTTTAATTTAGATCCTTTAAGTATTACCAAATAGAAATAATAAAAGAAAAAACAAATTTTTATTATACTCCACGCGTCGGGTTTTTTTCTCATTTGTATGGTTTCCAATTTGAAAAAAACGTTAACATTTCGAAAAATCCAAAATTATACTATAATTATTAATTTTTTTATGAAAATTTCTTAGATCATTTTTATAATCGCCACGAGTCTGCCTGCAAAATTTCAGCTCGATTGGATCACGGGAAAAGGGTTAAAAATCGATCCAAAGTTTTTTCGACAGACAAGCAAGCAGACGCTACGAGTTAAAAGAAAGGGAGTAAAAATGCGTAGGTATTGTTTGAAATTATAGAGATGTGTAGAATTATGCGCCATTTTATTCTTTCCGACAGCACACCGCACGCGAATAAATAATATTTGTGTATTTTTCAATGAGTGATACATTTAATATAATACGGCGGTAAGATGCGTGCGTTATAAATTTAACATCTCTAGAAAATAACCATCCACCTCGTTTTTCTCATAAGAGACCATTAAAAGTTGCTGTGAAACGGAAACGATAAAAAAGACATTATTTTTAGGGTCTCAACACGAAATACTATTTTATATCTGTAGGTACATCTTAATTTTTTTTTAACGCCGGTTGCAAAAAAATGCCGGTGTGTTTTTAACATTTCCTTGGCTCGGGAGAGACAGTGACTCGGTGATTTATTGCATCTCCGATTGATAGTTCCAGTTGAAGACGTCCCATTTTTATATGACCTTCCACTATAAAATTTTGACGAGTAAATGAAACAAAGTTTATCGGATGAAATAATTTATCATTTATTTTAATGATTTCATTCTGCTCTATCTCTCAACACGGAGGAGATAAAAATTGTTTTTGTGGTATTTTTATTCACGAATATCGGTAAATAGCGGCTCGTAGGTATACGGCGTTACAAGAATTCCGATTAAGTTAAAATAAAGGTTTAGGGGAGGCGTGGGGTTACTGCCTCTTCGACAGGGTGCGAAAGAGAAACTGTGTAAAATTTGAAATGGATTATGCGGATGAATGTGTACGACCAAAGGAAGCTAACAATGTTTATCGCAGTTTCTTAAAAAAAATACTGCATACAATTTGAAATTTTCACGAGTTTTATACACGTGTTAATTCAAACATACTCAACCACGAATGTAATTATGTCACGGCCTATATTGGTGACAACTTTTTCATCGGTTTACATTTTTATCCTCTGTATTCACTATTGTAGAGTCCCTATGATATTTTTTCCGTTTCTCGAGATTTTCGCCACATTACGCTAGAGTCTTTACCCTGTAAATCGACTTCATTTTAGTGTCATGAATTCTCAAAGGGTGTGTCCCTGGTTATACAATCTAGAAATAGGTAGTTCTTAAAGAGTTAAGGTTGGTATAACGGTCGTTAGACATTTTTAACTATAAATGGTTGCGGATATATTACACGAACCGTATGTTTTTCCGAGAAACGACTCTCGACGTTTCGTTTAATTCATATTCAACGTCATCAGGAGGTCGACCTGTACCGGCGGAGGCACAGGGCGGACTGATTAATGCTTCCGGGGGCGTAAATTATATACACTTTGTTGTGGAGTGTTCACTTCCTCTACGGTAGGGGTCGCCAGTGTGCAACACATTACGTCGGTGAACTTTTCTGCGACGTCTCTCAACCCACCGACGTAACCAGTACATGTTGCACACTGGCGACCCCTACCATAGAACAAACGAAAACTCGTCCTCCTGACGACGTTGAATATGAATTCAACGAAACGTCGAGAATCGTTTCTCGGAAAAACACACGGTTAGTATAAAATATCCGTAACCATTTACGGTTAAAAAAGTAGGTAGTTCGTTGCGCGACATGTATAAAAAATAATGGTCTTGGTACGCGAGACGTCTCTTACCTAATACTATTTCACGGTCCTGTCGTATTTACGTTGTACTCGTAACTCGCTGCTTCTGCTTTTGCGGAAGCTCAAAATGTATCCATGTAGGCGGTGACACCTGCTCGTAACAGGTACATAAATCCGGAACACTTCGCTACTCGTTGGAACTGCGAAAAGCAGTACGGCTCTACAGGTACGATTCACTTGTAGGCATTTAGAATAATGAGATTACTGAATGTAATATTGATTCGTGGATATGAGAAGATTTCTGAAAAAAATCTTATAAATGTTATAATATTGATGGAAAAATAGTTTATATTTTATTAATATAATTAATAAAATAAACTTACTTTTCACCACTTTTTTATATTGAAAATATCAACATGTTTCAAGGCCTATGGCCCCGTCGTCAGGATACAATTGTATACTAAAAAAATTAAATTAAAAAATCGAAGTATAGACAGTCAAAATATTAAAAAGGTTATACATGGAAAATGAATAATAATAATTATTTATATTTTAACTTTTCAAAGCAAGAAAACACTTTTTGGCATTATAAGACATTTAAGAATAAATTAAATACTATGTTTTAAACCACTTTATCGTAACCAATAAAGTGGTTTAAAACATAGTATTTAATTTATTCTTAAATGTCTCCTTTACATTTTCTTATTTCTTTTCTTTTGATACGTCTTACAATATAAAACAAATAAGAACTACCGTCATTTGCATCACGTGAAAATATGTGGTTTTTAATTTCGTGTATTATTATTTTTTATAATTCAAGACCAATAATTTTCAATAATTAACGCCTAATTAATTCTAATTGAAAAATCTATTTTAAGTATAAATTACACGAATGTATAAAAATATTATGAATAATTCAGAAAATTTCATACAACATAACGTGAATATTTACACACTTTTTAAAGGTAGTTGAGTTTGTATAATTATTTTCCCTTTTTTATATATTTTCATTCAATATTTTAGAAAAGATTGCACAATCATCATCCTATATATTATATATATTAACAATCGTTTTCATTTCTACGTACATTATTGCGTCGATTTCCATTTTGTGAAAAACACAAGAATACTTCATAATGATGAATTATATTCAATGTTGGTACAATTTCAGATATTTTATAAATAACGTGACGTTTGAATTCAATTGTTCTCCCATCAGATCTGAACACGGAATATCTGAACATGGGCATTAACTGTTCCGGCTCCGGACTGGGCGGGTCCTCCAGGACGAAGAGGATGAGGACCAGTTTCAAGCACCACCAGTTGAGGACTATGAAGTCCTACTTTGCTATCAACCACAACCCCGACGCCAAAGACTTGAAGCAGCTCTCCCAAAAGACAGGATTACCCAAGAGAGTTCTTCAGGTGAACAATTTTATTTATTATTGTTTAATATTTTTCGGCTTCTTGTTTGCTGCGTTGACTTTTAGCTGTTATGGAAATGATATTATTATTTCATGTTTTTTTCTAAGTCCTTATATGCGAGAAACACATGTTAATCAGATGGTACAATAAATTGAATAACTATAGTATTGATCTAAATGAAATTTGAAATGTATGTAAATCAACCATCCGTGAAATAAGTACGTTGGAGCGTCAGTAAAATAAATAATATTAGTTAGTACTTATGCCAACAACAAAGTTAGACAGTTGATTTTTTAAAAATGTTTTTTAGCTTACCAATAGACTCTTTTAATTACTGAACATAATATAATCCAAGTCCTAAATATGGTCACTACATGTCATGGTGAAAGTATCAATTCCGATCTAGTAAAAATTGTGTTAAAATATTTTTTTGGGGCTTAATTTGAAAAAAAAAATTATTCCCTATTTACATATTGCGCGTCATCATATCATGAGCTATATAAACATGTGTAGATGTTGATATATGTATGTAGAGTGATGTATATCTATATTTTTAAGGTCGTTTTTTAACGTATTCAATTTTATTTTTCAACATATGTTAAGATATCCTAAAATTTTGTTGCGTAATATTTTTAATTTCCATATTTAAGCACGTAGGTATGCACACAAAACACATTTTTAAAAATAATATTATATTATTTTATTTATTTTGACTTCCTCAATGAGAATCAAATTTCTTTAAACTGTTTTTATAATTGCTTAAATGTTTATTTAATTAATGAGTATGAAATTTGCGATATAATAACATTTTTTATTGATATTATATCGCATACATACATCGCTATAAAATATTACAAAAAATTGGTTTATCTCCTAATTTTGAAAATTAATAAATCTCGAAAATGAGTGCAAAAATATTCAAAAATTTTATTTTCTAACGTTCTTGACATTTTCGTGAAATGTTTCAGAATTTTCATAGGAAAAATAAATCAAGCGTTTTGTATAAGATAAAAATAATTAAATTTAGTAAAAAAAACAAACAAAGAAAAACGTAACATCATGACGCCTCTGCATAACCTAAAAACGCTAAAATATACTTGGATATTCTTTGTAAAACTAATGTTATGAACAGGAAGAAATTATTTAAAAAAATTTAAATCATGAAAACAGGTGATTATTAAATAAAACTATCAATTACAGTTCAAAACTTGCATTCAAAATAGAAATTGAAAAATGTACCTCCTGAAAAACGTTCACATAATGATTTGAATAAAGACTTCATTTAAATTTCCATCAGTTTCCATGAAAATTTTCTAAAAAGCTCATAGTGGGGAATTTTCATATTATGTATAATATTTTAGAATCATGTGATTAAATAACGGAAATAAATCAGCAATGAATAATTGAAAATAAACATAAATAATTGATTACAAAGAAAATTTTGATTTTTCGTTATTAAGTTTAAAAAAATTCTAGTAACATGCATCAGATATAGAAAAATCCTGAATAAAGAAATTTTTTTAGAATGTTGAATTCAACAAAATAAACATACATAAGATATTACTGAAGTACTCAGTAGTTTCTTGAGAAATACTTTTTTAATTTAATAATGAGATAAATTAGGTGACGGGGGGTTGAAAGTGAAGAGTCACTAGGATTAATAATTTTTAATTAAAAAAAATAAGTCTTATTTACGATCCAAACATATTCAGTGAAAAGTCAAATTATAATAAATACACATTTTCATTGACGCGCAGCAGACATCCGACTATAACTCATTTAATATTACTGGGATACCATACCGTCACACGTTACGGCGCAGAACTAACCGGTCATTACGTTTATTTATCGTTAATACGCCAAAAAAACCTCCAATGATTGTAGCCTTAAGGATGACGCGCGATGACTGCCATGACTGGCACATCTCGGCACCCGAGCCTTCCCATGCGCGCACACAGGCAACCGCACATAACACGCGCACGCACACACACACCCGCGAAATAAACACATTTCACAAAGTCAACAATGCACAGGTTGTCAATTTTACACCTGCCCAAGTATTAGTGAGCAAATTCTTTATGGATGAGTATTCATATGAATGATGGAAATGATATGTGACCAAACCCTCACCACACACAAAAATCTAAACTCCTTTTCGTGAGATATAACATATAATAATAATTTGATTGTTAATATTTGATAGTTATCATTGTTATAAAAGAAATCATATGTATTATCTATTAAATAAATAAATGCCTTATGCTTAAATTCAATAAATTTCCTGTGTTTTAAAATTTACTTTAAAGTGTACCCACGTATAGCACTTTTTGACATGAATTTGCTTACATATTAGATTTTTTAAAGATAATATATATTTAATAATACAGGTATATACTATTTTATCCGTTATAAAAAAAAATAGTTGTTGATGAGAGACTTAAAGGTAGAAATAAATCATCGGTGACATTATCCATTCATTATCAAATGATGTAGATGATGAATAAGACCATCTGCTTCCGTGTTCCTGAGATCAGGCAAATTTCATTAACATGACGTGTGTGGCATTATTTGACTACGTTTTATTCTAGTAATAAGGATGGGGTGGTCCTTGCGTACTTCAGAGAATATCTGCTACTGTTTCAACATCTGTAACATTATACAATTTCATGCATGTCATGCATGTCGTGTCCCTCAATTTAGAGCCCTTCTAAAAAGTTCTCACGTGGCTACTAGTGAACCAAATAATCCTTAAAGCTTTTAAGAAATATTCTTGTAAAATAATATTACTCAGGTATGCACATATAGACCCTTTTTTATCAGCGAAGACACATTTTATACGTTTAAAAATATACTGAGATTCCAACGATCATAGTTTTATACTTCAAGAGACGGGTACGTCTCGAAACCGGTAGACTAAAAAACTCAACAAGTGGTTATATACAAAACTAATATTTTATTAAAATGCCTGACCACAAATTTAATGCTTTAAATATTAAAAATATGAATAATAAAATATATTTGATTATTTATTTTTTTAAACATAAATGATAACAAGTTGGAGTTACAATAAAAGTATTAATACAATTTTACGTACGTTTTTAATGGTACGCAAGTGTCAGATGATTACTCTACGAAAAGCGGATTCTTATGCATTTTCTCCGGACAGACATTACCATACGCTCACACATAAGCATGGCCGCGCATGCGCCCGTGACTCGTGCACTTGCGTGCTCATCGACATCACGGGTTCGAGAACGCAGATAATCACAGGAAATCGAATCCGGAGTGCCCGGTTCGACTGGCAAAGTTTACTAGACTACCAGGACCGCTTCGATGGTGATGGTCGCGATGAATTGGGTCAAAAGGGCTGTGACTAAAGCCTCGTGATTCCAACTATTCGAATATCGAATAGTTAATGAAAATATATTCGAATATTCGAATATTTATAATTTTTTTAAATTTACTTTGGATGATAAATACTGATAAATACATTCTATATATTATAAAAAAAAAACATAATAATTGTAGAAAATTTATTTATTTAAATTTTTAAAAATATATGTTGTAAAAGAACAACAAAAAATATATTGAAAATTAATGTGAATTTAGATATACATATTTAAAAAAAAAAAACACAAAAAAAATATTTTAATTTTGTAAATAGACATAAATAAAAACAATAAAAAATTAGATACAGACGAGTCAGTATTCTCTCGATAACTAAAAAATTTTAGATATGTTTATATTACTTCATATCTCACACCCCACGTGCAAGTTTTATTAAAATTATTTTGTATACAACTTCTTGTTTGTCGGCTCAAGTATTTAGGAAAAAGCCGACTCCATTGTTGACTCCACCGTAAGTGATTATTGCAATAAATTCATCAAATGCAAAAGTCGTCCGACAAATTACGACGTTTTGAGACTTCATTGTATAGCCCATTGCAAACGACTCTCAGAGTTCATGAACGTTTGTTTCATTTGATAATGAAACGGGCGAATTTCGAATATTGGAATATTCGGATTGGAGGCTCTAGCTGTGACACAATCCAATCTGATGCGGCTTCCAGCAGGACCGCGATCCGATAAATCAATGCGGGCGGGTAAACAGAATCGTCAAGGGCCGCGGATGGGCGGAGACGCGCCGGATAATGGGGAGCGTTTTTTGCGCCGCGGCGGTTTTTTTGCCGCCCCGCCCCACCCCGCCCCGCCCCGCCCCGCGCGGTGTCGCGCCGCTGCGATAAATCCCCGCCGGCCCAATTATACGGAGTTATGGGGACGGCGGATGTCCCGGCGCTCGATTCCCGGCCGCCTTCCGCGCCCGCCGAGAGAAAATCTCCTCCTCCGCGCGCCGGCGGCGTCGCCTAGACTTCCCGTTGACCGTTTGTGTATAGTTTTCTGGGATATCTCTCTGGCCTACGTTTCGGATCCAACATCAGGGCTGGTGCCATCAGCCATCGCAGGGTCCACATCAGCCCTGACGATGGACCCCGCAATGGGATCAGAAAAGTCGGCCAGAGAGGTCACATATACACGGTAGAATATCCCAGAAAACTATACACAGAAGATTCTGAACGGAAACGTGAAAACCTAAGGACAGTTTTTCCCGTTGACTTGTATCAAAAACGTTCTCGGTTTTCTAAGCCGCCTGGAATCTTCTGTTGTGCGTTTGCTAGGATATTCTGTCGTATTTCTACGATCTTTTTGGCCGAAGTTTCGGATCAGGGCCCATCATCAGAGGTAACACAACATCCATGTCCCAGCAAGAGATAAAAGAACACAATGCATCTTCCACATTCCTGGTGCTCGTACCAATTCCGGATTACACTCACTCATAGTGGGAATGTGCCGAGACTACAACGATTTGTTCACTGACCTTGACATCTATCATGTATCTCCATACCACCTAAGATCACACGTGAACATAATTTTGCAACGGAGCATTGAATTAATACATGATTAATAATTACATATTGATTCAATGCTACAATGCAAGATATAAATAAATCAAGTATTACTTACCTTAATATGTTATATTTAAATATTGTTATTTACTTTAATATGTTATATTCACTACTGTTATTATTTATGTATTTTATTTTAACATGCTTACTATTTATATTACTATTATGTAGTCAAATTTATTTTTATGTGAAATATAGGATATAAGTCATTAAGTTCATTACTATCTATCTACACTCTCATGCATTTATTATACATATAATTTTCTTATACCGGTTAATATTTACAAACAAATAAATAAACACATGAGCCGAATAGCGAAAGCAGAATATCCCAGAAAACAACAACAATACTTCGTATCGCACCAATATTTATTTATTTATTTATTTAATGCCCTTATAGGTTTTTACAAATATACAGAATATTTTTTTTTTTAAATAACATAAGACAGTTAAAATAATAATACAGTTAAAAGTTACAATAATAATAGTTAAAAGGTAATAATAATAATACAGAAAAACATAAGAAAAACATAAAAACATAACATAAAATAATAATAAAGTTAAAGGTACAAATAATAATAGTTAAAGGTAAAATATAAAAATTTATTGTACATTTCCATTTCGTTGAGATGTAAACAATTGTATCAGCTTTGTCCTATAAACAGTTATACTATCAGCAAATTCTTACTGTATCCAAATTAAGGTACACCCTAATGCATTTTATTTTCTTTATTTATTTTTCTTTACTTAAAAGACTAACTTTTAAAATCCTTGGTACTCTAAACTTACTTAGTACTTTAAACTTGTATCCCGAGAAGGAAAAGAACAGTTATCTTCCCAAAGGTTGACCTGGAATTTCGAAAAGGGTCCTTAAAATGCAAAATTTGTTCGTTTCGTCACATTTCTACTCGGCCACCATATGGCCGCGCAGGGACCACGAGCAGCAGCCAATAGTCAATGATTTTCTGACAGTTGCAAATGATGAATATAAAATTGAAATTACACCACTCTGGCTCATTCGGGAATCGAGTCTCAGATGAGATTCTGGCCTCGACTGAAAAAGCTGAGGAATAATTCTAAACATCTCTCAGTGAAAACCGACGGTTAAGGCGAAACAGCTGTCTTATTTACAAATTGTTATTATACGGCTCATTATCATTGCGCTTTGTTACCTACTTTTGTTTTATTTAATGTTCATTTTTAACAAAGAACGTTGTTAGAAAGAAATAACTGTAGGAAAGCACATCCTAAAATACCCAACCTTGAGAAAATCACGTATATGTGTTGTGACTTCATGATCGGGAATCGAACCCGGAACTTTCGGTATAAGGAGAAAGCGTCATCACTAGAAATCGAGGGTCCCTTCAAGTTCTATTCTATCCACAATAAATAGGCCGGTGGTTGATTCAATAGCAAGTTCAAATAGAAACTCATTTTTCGATAAACATTTATATGGTATTATGTGCAGTCAAATTGATGTCATCAACTTTTGTCCTCCTTCGGAAAATAAGATAATTTTATACAATTTCAAAACTTCATAAATTATACATGTGAGTACATTTTACATACATTTTGCGGCTGTGAATAGTACTTCTATATTTTTAAAGTGGAATATAAAGCAATATTATTTTTAATAAATAAAAATATTTCGTCTCTGTGAGGCTTCCACATACTCGTACAATTTATCTTAATTTATAATTATATTCCTCTGTGTATCCAGTAACTGTGTTTACAGAACATACATAAAAAAATACTCTTAAAGTTTTTATACTTTGTTGCTGGTACATGAATGCTTTATCGTTTCAAAAATTATCTTCAAATATTTTTGTTGACAATTTGTTTTTACGATAAAAATTAACGGTGTTTTGATTTATTTATTTTATTAGATCAGCGTGGCAAATCAGGACTGACTTGTAAACATAAACGAGATATTTACCTTCTTCTTCAAAAATAGCAAAATAATTTTTTGATGACTTTATTAATATTATTAATAAAATAAACTTCGTTTTCACCACTTTCTTATATTGAAAATATCAACATGTTTCAAGGCCTATGACCCCTATATAGTATACAATTGTATCCTGACGAAGGAGCCATAGACCTTGAAATATTTTGATATTTTCAATATAAAAAAGTAGTAAAAACTAAGTTTATTTTATTAATTATAAGATTATGACCAGTTGATTTTTCAAAATTTTTGATTATAATCTGATACAGTATCCTCAAAAGTATATTTAGATACACTTTTTAACGGAGGATTGAGTTGGGTTAACCTGGTCAAAAGTTAAAAAATCTATCTTAAAGCAGATATGATAAAAACTAGTAAAAATAATCAAAAAACTTAAAAAATCTACCAAAAAATAACTGTGAAAAAATACCGACTAATATTGTGCATTGCTTTTGGAAGGAAATTTTATATGATGACGTGCCCCTAAACTTCAAAATGTGACAAATTATACCTGCCGCATGTGCGCAATGTCATAAAGAGGGAAATTTTATTACACCGAATATATGTATACGTGTCAGCAATAAACTGAAGCTTCCATACCTAACTCGTGCGGTTCGGAACAGTGATTGGAACAGTGTTCTGACAAGTCAACAAAAATGTAATAATTCATTTTGTGTGCTGTGGAATGTTTGCGTATTTGCATTTCAAAAAGGTGTCCAGATTGAGTATTTTTTCCTTCATATATGCCAGTCGCAGTTGAATGCAAATTAATGATGTGAAAACCGCGGTGCCAGTACTCAAAAAAATGTTACGTAAAAAATGTTACGTTGCACTTATAAATAAAAAAAAATTCTTGCGTGTAGAAAAAAATTCATAAATTCTTAAGAACTTGGTACTCTAAATTCTCGAATATATAATGCAATATTTGTATATGAAGTCATGTGCATATTTACACATCATAAAGATCATCTCGTTTGGATCTACCACCCCTAATTTTCGTTGTTGTCGTCATACACGCCGTCTTTTACAGTCCTGGATTTTATTTTTAAGGCAAACACTCGTCATTATTATCACTTCATCTTATTTTTGGCCTTCTAAAGCTCCTATGCAATGATTCGACAACACCGACTGATTAGCAATTACTTCAGTGATTGATGCTCGGTTAATATCTCTAAAAGGCACAGCCGCCGAAGTCTTCCCATTTTAATATACCTTGAAAAGCCTAATTAATAAAATAAGCAACTAATTGTTTAACAGTTTACCTCAAGAACCTGGATTGTCCATGATAAATCAGGCCTTATCTTATTTTGCGGTTAAAATTAAAATCTTTTCAAAGGTTAATGTGTATAAATTACTTCGCCATTTTCATTTTATTTCTCATTCGACCTTTTTACTCATATCATGGACATCTGTTTTTCAACAATGACATATTCAACTGCTAAAAAACAAGCGAACTGCAACGGAACTTGGTATTTTACCAATGTTAGAAACGCGATTTGTATATTTTTATTAAAGTTATGCAAAACGTTGAGGTACCGCATCACCGAGAGGAAGCGCGAGGAGTTGATTATTTTTTGTTTATTCGCGGCGTCAGAACGCGTCGGCGTCCGCCGGCGTCCTCGGCGTCCCGGCGTCTTATTTATAATGTTTACCCACAACACTAATTGCCGGCCCATTCAGCGCAGGGCATTCCGCGCATGATGGATGGTGCGAGCCCGCCGCGTGTTTTTTCCTCCATTCATGTCAACTTTGTACCCGGAATGTATTTTTCATTTTTTCCGACGTCCTCTCGCTCGTCGTTTTTCCGAAGCCCGCGATGTTTGTCGTTTCTCCAAAGCCCGCGAGGTTTGTCATTTTCTTTGGGCCGGCATTATTTATTTCGAGTCCCCTCAAAGACGAGAATATTTATCGGTGATTTTTAGCAGCGATTTTGTGCGGCGCGAACATCTTTTCCGCGATGCGTTCAGATATAATTATGCTGATTTATAAATGTGCGCGATCTGACTTTGGTGCACGCGTTGGTGCTTGTTCACATTTCTCTTTCGTAATTATACTTTACGCGTTCAAAAAAAACAGAAACCAGGATTTACACGTCGTGTACACGGTTTTTATTTCTTCTTAAGAAATATTTGGTGTGATACTGGGAAATATTCCTGGTTATTCTGCCGTGGATCAATATTTTTTAACGATACTTCTATAACTATCAGTCTTCATTGAAAACGTTGACCATCAAAATAAAACAGCTAGAAAAAAATATATACACTATAGAACTCTGTTGTTGAGTTTGTAAAAAATAATTTAAAAGTCCTAAAAATATAACAAAAATACAAATATTTTCAAACATCACCCAGAGTAACGTGACATATAAATTATATAACAGAAATTGTGTATTTTGTGAAGAAAAATATATATTTTGATTTCACTTTATTTATATCATCATAATTGGTGTGATTGATGGAAGATTATTAAAATTACAATTATATAAATACATTAGTATTTTTTATCGGTAGTATCGGTCATATAATTAAATACAAAATACGATTTTACACTTTTCAGGGGCTAAATAAATAAATAAAATAATTAAAATATTTTTTACACAGTAAGATAAATTATTTCATTTCAGCTATTTGATGTAATATTTGCAGTATTTAGTTATGTAACTGCATATCCCCTTTCTTTCCGTGTTTAAAAAAAACTTCGTGAATTTATAAAAATATAAAATTATGCATTTCATCTTGTCTAACCCGAGATATTAGACTTCTCAGAGATATGATCACACACGATCATATCTTCATTTGTGGAAAGTAATCTACAGTTTATAGAACTCGTCTAAAAAATAATACAATTAGTAAACAAATCAAAAAACATTTAAAAAAAACGCTCTGTAAGTCCTCATAAATTCCAGCCTATGGGGACCAAAAAACGTATCCACCACTCAAAAGGACAAAACTATTGTTAAAAAGTCTTTTTCAATACGGCTAAAAAATGTGCTGTGAATTATAAAATTTGGAGTTGATTATTTTTCTACATCAATTATAAATTATTGAATTTTTTATCTTTTAATATATCCAATGACTGGATGCGGTTGGATGACTATTCTCAGCAATGTCCATTTTATGAATAAATTCATCCATCTCTTTAACCATGCTTTTAAATTTAGATATGTAAACGTCGTATGTAGGTAGGTGCTTATTTAATGCCAAGCGGCACTAATTTCCAGCTGGTATTGGATATCCAAGCCGACAGACAAGTAGGAGGACATAACCAATGTATTATGTTCAACACTACATGCGAACAAAGAAACAAAAAGTTTCCTTGTAACCGAGAGCTGTTAAAGTCAGATAACATGAAATTAAACAGAATTGAGAAATAAATTGTGAGAAATATTTTGCTTTCACAGTAAAACACATACGTACCTACAATTGAATACTCTATGACTTATTTACATAATCTTCTTCGTATTCTCTCACTTCCTAGCTAAAGCATTTGATCTTCTGCAAGTCCTTGAAGTCCTCTTGTACGTGCCGAGTACAACCTGTGTATAGTTGTTGTGGGACATTCGGGATACCGGCTTTCTTTGTGTGTGCGAAAGACATTCTTGGAATAGGTTTCCCGAAGACATCCGAAAAACAAATCCCTCCTTCTTGAGTGGACGATTATTTGAAAATAATTGTTTATCACATTGTATTATATAATATTTTAATGGCAAAATATTTATCTGGCGACTATATCTTGTACGTTATATAAATTTTTAATTAGTGGTAAGTTAGAATGTACATCGCCGATATGGACACCAAACGATGACAAATATATAAAAATGATAGAATACTCTTCATTCGCAAAGCAATATTGACTTATGTATCTTCTGACTGTATTCAGACGAAATTCAAAAAGAAAATTTGATTGTAATCAATAATGCGAATATTGAAACAAAAATCAGAGCAGCCTTTTTGTGTGATTTTCTACCTTTGTACATTCTTTCAGTGCGGATGTGATCGACTTCGCCCGAAACGGTTTAGATGTCGCGCATAAATATAATTTATGACAATGATTTTATGATATTTTAGGATAAAATTATGGACACGTCGTGCCTGTTTTGTGCTTGATTCAATAAAAAAAAATTATATATAAGTGTACAAATAAGTATCCGCTGCATTTTATCAAAAATTGGGCATCTATTGTAAAAGAACGAAACCTACTGTATTATTCGAAGTATTTTCTGGCAGCATACGGATACCGCGTAGGAAGAATGCTTCGTCTTTTGAGGCTATCCACAAATCGATCCAATTTTTGGTGTCTTCATATTATGATGTGAAGTGTTGCTCAGACAGGCCATGCGCCATCAGTCGAAACAAGTAGAAACCAGAAGGAGCAATGTCTGGTGAATACGGCGGGTGGGGTAAAACTTTCCGATTGAGTGTTTTCAAATAAGTTTTGATCAGAGCCGCAACATGTGGATGAGCATTATCATGCAGGAGTATAATTTTGTCGTGTCTGGAGTAGTAGTCGGCGCGCTTTTCTTGGAGTGCTTGACTCAATCTCATCAATTGTGTTCGGTAGACAGCCCCAGTAATGGAATAACGTCTTCGTACACTTCCGGCCTACTGCTACGTTCTTTGTCTTCGATGTCAAATTCACCTTTCTTAAACTTTTGATACCATTCACGACAACTTCTCTCACTTAGGCAGCCTAGCCATATGCCTCTACAAGCAATCGATGCGCCTCAGCTGCAGATTTCTTCAAATTGAAGAAATAAATCAAAATTTGCCGCAAATGACGCTTATTCGGCTAAAAACTCGACATTTTCGCACACAAAAAAATGTATTATACTGATAAAAAATCACTTATATTTTAAGATTGAGTTGTTGACAGGTGTTCAACCTTACGATAATGATGTTTTACATGACAATTTTAACCATAAATTACTGGTGACGCCAACTTTTATCAAACGGCGGAAACTTATTTGTACACCTAATAATAAAATACGTGGATGCGTAAGGATATGTAGCTTTTACATATGTTTATAACTTATGTAAGCCATCTGTAGACCTTAGATAGACCATTGTCAGTGCTGATAGCAATGGTGTAACTGTATTTATTAAAATTTTTGACATTTTACATAAAGGTGCAGTTTTTAATATCTGAAACACGTTGTCTCCTCAGGTGTGGTTCCAGAACGCGCGCGCCAAGTGGAGGCGCATGATGACGATGAAGGAGGGGAAGGCCTGCTCGGACAAGATGTCCCCGGAGGGCGGGCTGGAGCCGGAGGGGCTGTACGGGGGCGGCAGCGTGGCGGGCGTCTGCCTGCGGCTGCCCGCCCTCAGCCCCTCCCTGGACGCGTAGCCCTTCCACTTCCGGAACATCAAGGTGGAGAACGCTTTCGAAGAGGCCTTCATTCATACATAGTAGTCTGTGCGTGAAGCGAACCCTCGGAAAAACGACGAATTTGCGAAACAAAACAATCGTAACCAATAATACTCAAAGTGTAAAAGTAAAACAGAATTTCGGACTTTAGCAAATCTGTTCTCACATGTCCGCGGTGACGTTGACTTTCGGAGTGTTGTGACTCTGACATCGTAGTGAAGTGTGATCCATAAGACTGTCGGTAGAAACTTGCGTGATTGATGCCAAAATTTCACCAGAAACACTGCGCAATATTTATAATAAACTGAAAATATATTACGTTTTCCTTAACAAAGATTTAATGAATTTAAGTAACCGTAATAATAATTAATCTATCGTCAATGTCCAGTACCCTTTTTGGTTTCTAGCACCTCTCTAGACCCGACCGACAGGTCGGGAGCTCGGAAGACTGAGGTGATTTTGTGATACTAAAGTATTGTCTGTACATAATGCAACGTGGAAGTATTCGTTGCATCAGAAACACGGCGGGTTGGAAGAGAACGCATCCTGGCTGACAAAATAATGGAACGTATTGTTGGATTGTTGTGCCTTTCGATCAGCTGATATTTTTGCGTAACGTGGTATTTTCGACAGTTTAATATTAATATTTATTTGAAATTTTCAGAATAGGACTGATTGATAGTATACATAGAATGCAGAGTACATGAAACCGTATTCTCGTTTGGAATAACTAAAATTTTGCCAGACTTCTAATAGATTTGTAAAAAAATATTTATCTTTTTTTTTACCAGAAATAAAACCATTTTTTCCAGAAATTAAATATGATTTTTTTCCATAAACAACTCTAAATATTTTATTTTTTAAATTATGTCAAAAAATAATGCACTTTTTATAATATTTATTCAATTTTTTTGCATTTTTTGTGTTTCTGATCTACTATCGACTGAAAATATCATCGTATGAGTCTGATCTCGATAAAAAATTGTCGAATATCTTAATATTTCTATTGGTTCTCTCAAAACTGGTGATCGGTTGTTCTCTATTCCCTGACCCGTTGATGTCCTTATCTATTCCTCTTCCCTTTTTCTAGGCAGTAAAGGTCTTAAATTGAATCAATTTTTACCTGATGTTACGTTTATTTCAATTCGCTACACGTTTTAGTTATTTGAAATATTTATTTAATACTCCGACTTCTTCATTATGGAAGTGCTCTTCTCATTGATTGTTAACGTGTGAAAGGATTAAGGTTTTGCTTGTATTATGTTAGTCAAATAAAATATTACGAATTTAAATGCATATATATATATATATATATATCCATCTCATGTACTGTAAGGGTGAACCTGTAAATAAGCTAAGATATAATGTTAACTATTTATTTTTTGTGTTGATGAAATGGGGTTTAATTATTATTTGACATGGCCCGTTGGGTCGTGCTCTCTGACACGTACCTATAGTAATTTTATTAGCCGATGACAACAATCCTATTAGTTATAGTTAGTCTAGGTATGTGTTAATAAAACAAAACGAATTTATGTTTCATAGTCTCAATAAATTTTTATTAAAAATGTTCGTCGTATTATTCTTAAATTACCCAAATCATTCCAGCGGACTTCAAAAGTTCAATAAAATTATCTGTAAATATTAGAGGAATAAAAAGGTTAAAGCAATGATGAGGCGTGAACTGCTATGACGGCGACATGCGACATGGGGGATCGATGCCTCTTTGTTACTCACGAATTACACTCGTAAGATGATGATTAAAATTAAAATATGCAGATAAGAACTACGCAAAAACTGTAAGTATCAAATATGTTTATTTTATTTACGTAAGTGTTACAGGTTGTTATAATTATATCGATTCTCGACCGATCGAGAATCGATATAATTCGGGAAAAGCTAGCCGAATAAAATAGGTTTAATTAACAGAGCTGAAATTCATGGTCGTTGGGGTAAGATTATATCCAGAAGAGACACAGGTTGATGACGATAGGATCCATACAGGTGTAGCTGTCAATTGGACGGTGAGGATGATTTTAATTATAAAGTTTTAAATTTGATGTAAAAATACTTCGCCAATATAGCCGCAGCCTAGTATTTTTGTGAGATGAATCTAATAAGCTGCCTATAGACAGTGGCAATAGATATCAGACTTCCAGTCTTTTCGAATAGGAGTCGATGTTTCTTCTCTTCTAGCTAATGTCCGTAATCCGTTGTTTAACGTAACAATTTTGTTTGTATGGTACAAAATGTACAAAAAAAAAAAAAATCCTTCATATCAACACCCACGTGAGCATTTGTACGATTTAAAAATAATTATTAAGGATCTGAATTTAGTACCAACCATCTAGGTACTTATATTTTTATTATGATTAAATTTTAAGCAGCATACCATTTTATTCGAATATGGAACAAGCTAATTGTAATTTTACTACCTTATCAAATATATAATGTACAACGTCAGAGGTATGTATGTATACATCAACCGCTACCAGCTTTGGTATGATCATCTCTTTCTGTTATAATCTGTCTTCTTCTTTTATGTGGAGCCAATGGTTGTACAAATGAGAAAGAAATATATATATAATAAGATTTCAGTTTAATATTATTTTCCTATATTTTTAACTTATTTACTGTAAGGCGTTGGAATATTATTAAAGTAACTTATATCGAATTCATTAGCTCAATATCAGTCAGATAAAATGACAACAATTTGAAATCAAATTCGAACAAGAATTTTTACAAGATTTTTTACAAAAATAATTTTCTTTTACTTGTATTAAAATGAAGGAATTTAAATATTCAATATAAAACTAACTAACTATCAAGCCGTTACCCCGCAGGGGTAGGCACAAAGGATTGAACGCCACACTCTTCTATCCTGGCACACCACTTTTGCTTCGGCCACAATCATACATCTTCTCGTACAAGTTCAATATTCAATATAAGTTACTTAAATTATCTAAATACAATGTTTTGCAAAAGATAAAGTCAGAAATATTGAAACTCTGAAGACACCTAGCTCCATAAATATTGATATTATAACATTTTTAACTCACAATTTGGGCAGGAATATACTTGTAAAGTATCGTAGACCAGCCCTTATTACACCCTGTAGGGACGTGTTACTAATATGAAAAAAATAAGAAGGAAAAGAAATAAGAAAAAAACAAAAGAAAAAAAACTTAACGGAATACACGTCGAATTAATATCTAAGCAAACATTTTGTGCTGTGAAAAATACGACTGTCTTGAATCCTGTTCCCTGGATCATCAATTGTCTCAATTATTCGTCCAACAAGAACTCAAAGATTTGATAAATCAAATTAAAAATTATCTGATCAATGGAATAATATTTAAACAATACTGCGATGAATTAATAATTTATTTTTTATAATTATTTCACACACTGCTGGAAAGATAAAAATGTAGCTGTTTACTACAATTTCTAAAACCTTCGATTGAGAAATAAAAATGTCTGCCGTAGTGGATACGCATCTCGCTCGGACTCGACAAACCTATCAATTCCTTTTTTATCTTCGGAGCATTCTTTCTCGGAGCGGGTTTTCAGAATTAACTTAATTAGAACAAAATGTCTGTCCTCTGAATGGGTCCTTTGGGGAATTTACGGACCTCGGCCAAGTGGGGTGAGGCGGAAGTGGGGGGGGGGGGGATGGAATGCCTCTCATTGGCTTTCGGTAGCTGCCCGCCTCGAATCAAATCCCTCTTTGTCAGCCTGTGGACCTACTGCCTTCGCGAAACAGCGTTACGCTAAAATATTTTGAAAATATACGTATGCTAACTTTTATCAGGAAATTTGTTTGTGCAACCCCTTGAGTTTATATGTTTAATGAACCGGTTACGGAAACCATTGTTTTGTACATTAGGGTGTAAAAAAACATTTTCGAAACCGGTTATTTAAATATATTAAATGACGGTAAGTAAATAAAACTAATAATCAAAATGTATTTGCGCTAGAAATTTAAACCAAATAAAAATACGTATCGTTTGATAAAGAAGAAAATATTTAAAGATAATGAATTTGAAATGGGGTTGTAAGTACCAGTGGCGTGCAGTGGGTATAAACTTAGGTTATGCTGTGGCTGAGTATATACCTATATTAAAAAAATAAATTTACCCATATACCTATACGGGCATATATATTTGTGTTTTTATAACTGCATGTAATGAAGTTATATATAGATTAGATGTTATAAATACTTCTTTATAGTTGCACTATAAAAGAAGCATACTATAAATAAGGATTTTCTAAATAAATAAATATTTTATATAAAGGTAATAAAAAAAAATTTCAATATATTTCGAAGACGATTTATATAAAGTTAAATTTCACCTATGGATACGTTTCTTTTCACAAAAGTAAATCAAATATTTCATAATATCACCGATGGCAATGTCCTCGTTAAAAAAAATTTCATATTGCGTATTAAATATTGAAAAACTTACATTTACGAAGTTTCTTAATAAATTACCATAAACTACTAATTCATGTAAATAGAAACGGAATGAATTTGTGTGATTGTTCAACTCAGTAATTCATGTAAAAATAATAAAATAAAAGAACAAACTTTACTCAACATAATCGTTATGATTTGACAGATGGAATTCACTATAGAAAGAGAAATAGAATTCACAAAAAAAGTTTTGGGTTGAATTTGTAAATAGTGTCATTTCTACAAGTGACGTGCGCGCAGTCCTCACCCGATATTGTACCCTTCGAAGAAACACGACATTCCATGAAAAATTTACTTGTCTACTACAAAAACCTCGCAGACATAGAAATGAGTCAAAATACACAGTTCAGGACGTTTTTTCTCGACTTGTCATGACTATGGAACAAATTTGCTGGGGGCAAACGAGTGAGATAAATTAAAAATTTACATGAAGTTGAATACAGAAACGTCGAAAATTAAACATATAGCCGTAGGACGAATTACGGATAGAATTTTAAATCGACTTTTTCTTAAGATAAGAATTATTTAATTAATATTTGTTTCTTAGATTCTTTACTAATGCACTGCTTTTTTGCGTGTATGCACTGCGCGCCACTGGTAGGTACGTATTAAGATTTATCAAGGCTTGCAAAACTACAGAGAATTGATATTACCCGTAAATCGATAAAATACGCAGTTAATAGCGGTTCACCTGTAACTTATCGGCTGTTATGGAGGTATTAAGATGTGATTGTTAATGGATTAAGATTATGAATAATTCATTTGTGGTGTAACTTAAAATTTGCATTATTTAAATTTACATCAAATTAAGATATTATACTACTATAGTTTCGAGAGCGGCAGTCCCTCTAATCACCAGGTACGCTTATTATTTACAAATTATTAATTATGCATGATGATGAGAGGGATTGCTGCTCTCGAAACTAGAGTAGTGATAAATATACCTCAACGCGTGTCCTTAAAAACATGTTTATCTAATTTTAGTGCAGATCGCTCCTGCAGAAGCGAAGGCTCTTTCTGACTGTACACTAGTTTATTTAATCGTTGTCTGTGAACTATATGTACCAGAGCTAGCAGCAGAAACTTGGCAGGTAGATTTCTGACTATGTTGTGAGTCTAAAATGTTCAAGCAACCACGGCCTAATATCAATAGTTATGGAGATATGCAATATCAAAGTTTGCATTTTTTGATACATTTCTTACTTATTTTTGCACAAAGTTGAACTATCATTACAATAACTTATGTCGATTATGAAAAATTCATTCGCTTTAATACAAGTCGAATAAAACGATAAAAACCTTGCAAAAATTGAAAAAAGTTATTTTTTACAAGTTTTTATCATTTTATTTAAGTCGTATTGAAGCAAGTGAATTTTTCATAATCGATATAGGTAACTGTAATGATAGTTCAATATTTTGCTAAAAATAAGTCAGAAATATTGAAAAAAAATGAAAACTTTGATATTGCGTATCTCCATAACTGTTGATATTATACCATGGTTGTTTCAACATTTTAGACTCATAACATTGGCAGGAATCTACCTGTCAAGTTTCTGCTGCTAGCTGTATTTTGTCAAAACAATTTTACATTTGAAAATCTTTACAATTTAAAAAAAAATATATATCTCGCAAAAAAAACGATAGAAAAACAAGAATTTATGAACCAGTATCTTGACGGATACAATTAGCCAACAACAGGGAAAAATGGAAAAATAAGGAAGAGGTCTATATCCAGCAGTGGAAAGACGAAGGCTGATGAAGAAGAAGAAGAAGATCTTGACCCTCGACCATAATAACTTCCTCTTATCACTGAACCAAAAAATGAGGAGAGGATGGTAAGAAAGACGTACGACGCGAGTGTCAATGGCACCAGAGCAGAGGACATCCGCAGGAGACTTTTGACAAATGACCAGGTAACGGTCTGGATACGGGATGCTGGAAGACGATCCTGATGGTGAAGTGTCAAAGATCGACGCATTTGCACAAGAATATGCATGAATGTGTATGCGATGAGAGTTGTGAGAGAAAAAGTGTGGCACTTCGTTCTCTTTGCCTAACCTAACCTAACCTAACCTATCTTACCTATCCTAACCTAATCTAACCTAACCTACCCCCGCGAAGAAACGGTGTGATAGAAAGTTAGTAGCATCCATGTATTAGGTAGGTACAGTGTTTCAATACGTTTTAGGGGTAGGTATTTAAAAAACGTTTATTTGATAGGTAAGCAAAAATACACTGTTTATCAAATAATAGATCAGTAGCGGTAAAATGATCCACTGCGTTTTTAAATCGGATGGTAGCATTTTTTTTTATAAAAACTTAAAGTTTAATTTATTGGAAGGTAGTAAGAGTACATAAAATTTTTTACTTAAATAAGAATAAACAAAATTAAAAAAATTAAATAACAAATCTACAGACCGCGATTATATGCTGGTTTAAAGGAACGTTAAGAAAATAAAAGTGAAACTTTTACTAACTCTTCTCTCAATATTCCCGTTACAACCACCTTTACGCCTGTAGCTCCAGTTCATTTTGTCAGTACCTTATCACTTCATTATTTTAAATTCCACCTATCCATGTAAAAATTCTATATTTGAAAATAATCCCCTGTCAATGAGATTTTTTTTTTACTTTAGAAGCGTAAGTAGTAATACATATAAAATTTCATGTTGTGTCGTGGATGTCTGTAATTGGTCTACCAATTCTCCAATACATTACGTCGTTTTAATAATTTTACTTTAAATAATTAACAAAATAAATAAAGTTATAATTTAACTGACATAAAGGTAGCATAGTTTATATTTTGTATTTAATTTAATGATCGAAGTGAAGCCTGGAGCTCGCAGAAGAGGTACAAAAGTAGACTGAATGCTAAAAAAGAGGTACAAAAGTAGAATGGTAAGAAAGATACGTAATTTAATATGAGTGTTGACGGGGCCAGAAAGAGAGGGCGACCGCGGAAGACGTGGCACGACCAGATTAACCAGATACTGGAAGGTGGTACAATATACCGTTAGAAGCCTCAACAACCGCCGACCTTGCACGGGAAGACGTATGAATGTGGATGAGGCGAGAGTTGTGTGTCAGGACTGAATAGTGTGGCGCTCTATCCTCTCTGCCTACCCGTGATGGTAAGTATCTAAGCAAGTAAGTAATCATTTTAACATCAAACAATTTAATGATCATCTCGGATGATCTCTACAAAGTAAATGCTGAATCCATCATAAAGCTGCGTTAAAAAAGTAACCTATAAAAACCAAGTTTTTATTACACTCCCTTTCTTTGTAAAATGTAACAATAATTAAAGACGAATTAAAACGTATAACATAACACTAAACTTACAGTAATTTAATATATTTCTAAAATGTCAGATGTTTTGAGCTTTGATAAGACACTTCACGCTTTGAAGATTAAATTCTAAAAATATTTGTCAGTCAATTTAGATTTTCGACATTCGTAGTGAAGTACCTATTATGCATACCGACGGAGTAATTCAAATTTAGAAAATATTCCGCGACGTTATCAGACCGCCGTAATCAAACTTTTCTAATGATTCCAATGTGAAAAAAAAAAAAAAATTCTAAAAATCCGAAATTATACTACAATTATTAATTTTTTTAAACTAAAATTTGACAGATCTTCTTGATCGTCGCCACGGGTCTACTTGCCAAGTTTCAGCTCGATTGGATCACGGGAAAAGGGTTAAAAATCAATTTAATTACTCCCTTTATTATATATTATATGTACAAAAGGAGAAAAAAGGAATTTAACTTACTTTTTTATCGATATCGCGAGATTTTGCCAGAAGTAATAGAAGCCTAGTTCCGGAAATATAGCCTTCTGTATATTTGCGCTACATTTATAGGGTGGCAGGGGTATCAAACCGCACCAGGGTATCAAACAGTCAACGGAGACTCGTTTCACCAGCGGCCCGCGCTATCGGGGGACGAGGTAACTAAGTGATACTATTAAGACCGCGTGTTTTTGAATTGTGATAGGATAATTTAGGGTGGACCCAAAAAGGCTTTTAGTAAGGCTCCTCGCCACCCGCCGCAAGGTGCCGCGGCTCGGGCACGTAAGCGGTAGTCGTCAGGTGACAATTTCCAGGCTGTAATGAGTGTTGTTTAATGTTCGGTTGAAATGTTCGATAATATATTGCGTTTTCTTTGAATTTATTTCCAACAAGAAGCGGTAAACCCGCGCGTTTAATTCGTTACCTCGAGTGTCGTTTTTGTCGTTTTGAAAAATAATTTTTGCACCTTACGCATTCCTCCTCACGTATGCAAAACTCCTCATGCAAGGCTTAATAATACAAAAACCTGTGTTTAATAATTCAGAATATTTTGAGTGTTCAAATCTTTCGGAACATTTCTGGATTTTTGTCACAGGGACATCATTAACTAATTATGTATATTGTAGATGTCTCACAGAGACGAAACTACATTGTAAAGTAAAGTGATCACTTAAGCCAACCGTACGGTAGGTCGTAAGCCCCATGTATATCCAAAAAATTGTCTATACCTACTTTCCCATAAAAGTATAGTTTCGTCTCTCTGAGACATCTATAATACACATTAATTGATTTATTTATAATAATACTTTTTTGAGTTGAGTATGTATTTTTTATTTTTATAGAGCATTAATAATTTGAATTTTTTCTGTAAGAAGAACGTTGGTACCTACAGAAAAAAATTTATAAAAGACTGGACTGTAGAAAGTGGGAATGTAACAATGAGTCAGGAGAAGTACAGACAAACTTTGCTCGTGTCACACATTGAAGACTTTGGGGCTCCCAAAGCAAATCACATAACTGATGGAATTGAAGCAAAAAGATCGTGACGTGTGATGCAACAGAAAAATAAATGCTATTTTAGATAAATACCGTACCAGAATGAATTATAAAGCTTAGCATTAAGAATGATAATACAATATCATGTAATAATAACTCACAACATAAAAAATTTCAAATACAAAAAAAATATATAAATAGTCACAAGTAGATAAAATTATGTTTGACTATAGATAGTCGGCAATATTTATTATAAGGAATCTTAACAGTTTTTTAAACATATAATGTAAAACCATAGTGTTCATTTCATAGATCAATTTAAAAGATTCACACATGTTAAGAATAAAGTTAGATAAGATATTTTTAAGTTAATTATTTTGAATTAATTAATGAATAGTAGTAAGCAGCAAACAATGTTAAGAATGAATAAATAAGTAATTGAATGTGAAAAAAGAAAAAGTATATCAAGAAATGAGTTAAATAATGGGAGAAAAGGGATGACGAGGTAGGAGTCAGGATAAGGGTGGAGGAAGAGAAGATTCGGTATAGTGAGTAAATTGTTAAAGTCGATTTAGTGCATGTAATCTAAAGTATTCTTTTAAATTCAGTAAGACCAATGTTGAAGAGGTCAGTACCGATACAATTATTATTGAAAGCTTAGCATGCGCGATATAAAAATGTATTTTGAACACGGAAGAGCACGTTTTGTCGGGTACGTCTGCAGGGAACATGAAAAGAGATTAAGTCCAGTTGATTGGGACAGTCGATTCTACACGATGTAGTTACTTCATTCTGCTTGCAAAGTTTTTATCAAACGAATGCCTGTGAGTTATGAGACGTCAAAATGCAAAAAGTGTTGTAGAATTTTGTTCGAATTATATGAGGATCGTAATTAAAAATATTATATAACATTTTCAAACCATTATACTTCATTAAAACGCTAATTTGACCGGGGTACCGTTTGTACCCCGCTCCATCCACCGACCCCATTTTAAATCTTCCGGCACCCGACGGTTAATATAATCAACGATAAACGAGTCAAAATAATCCAACACTGATGGATGATTATTTCAACGAAAAAGAACAAGAAGAACTATAAAAACGGACTAAGATTATCCTCCATTCCTAAGATCGGTGTACTTTATGCTCAGCCACTCTTTAATTTATTAAATATGCGATATTAGTAAGGGGATAACAGCTAAAACATTACTACAGACGGCTAAACAAGCACAAAAATCTATTCTTAGGTATTTATCGGAACTCTTATTTACAAAATACACAAATTTACAAAAAAACTTTTTTTAGATGTGGAAGAAATCTACATGCGATATATAAAATATTAATTCACTTAAACATACTCACTCCGTTGCAACGCAATGCAAGGCAACAAATTACAACGCCTTTATATGTTCTTAATACCAAAACTATGCAACACACAGAACAATAATTGCACTAACTACAAATTGTTCTAGTGAATAGTTACCGCCGAGAGGTGTTTTATAACTGACGAAAAAATATATTTCTCTCTCAATTACACTTGCTCCATATAAAAGTAGAAGATAGTTGATGATAGAATGAAATGATAATACCAAAGCTCTCAGTGATTGACCTATAATATAAAAAATAATGCTTATATAAACACAACACAAATTATGTTAAGATTAACACAACAGCTAATATAAAAAATAATCCTAAGATAATCACAACACATGATTCAATTGGGTAAGGATCGGTCGGAAGCAAGTCTGACCAATATTTAAAATATCTTGACTGTACTATATAATACTAGGATGCCTGAGGACATTTTCTTAAATACTTTTTTTATGTAGAAAATTGTGTAAGGTTTAATATTGTATCAATATGTTAAATTGATTGATTTACTATAACTGATTAGTTACGCTTCTGTGATTCCACACGCATGGCAGAAATGTAACGGATTAATGCAGTGTTAGTACGTGAAGTACAGTACGTATGCAAACTTTGCTCTCGCGTCTCGGAGACCTCAAATTATCCTGCTAACTCAGATCTGCTTAATGCAAGTTTGCATTTGATGATAATTAAAGGCATCATGCAATAGAACGAGCGAGAGATACTGGCAATCGGAACAGAGAATGACCGCAAAAGATCTGGCATGATTAGATAAATCAAATATTGGAGAAGTTTCAACAACCAAAGAGCGTGCATTTTTTATTATTACATTTACATATATATATACGGGTTAATGGCCTTTTGCATTGTTGTTTGTTCGAATGAACTGTATATAAAATGTTGTACATATGATACAATAATAAGTCTGTGCATTAAATTTCTTTGATACATTCTTTACAAGAACAATTTAAAAATTAAGAATAAATGGAGAAATAAAATAATAAAATAAAACGATTGGATAATAACAACACATACAAGAAAAAATATAAAGGCCGGAAGCACATTAGAAGAAATGGATAGAAAAAATAAAATAATAAAGTAAAATTGTGTACACGAAAATTAGAAAAATAGAAGTAGAAACATGAAAAAAATAGATACATGAAAGTGGGCAAGGCAAAGTTGATGTGCATGGACAGAAAAACATTCTTTTTTATTTGCTAGCCCCTGCAGCGAAACAGCACTATGGTTTTTTTTATTTTATTTATTTATTATAAACACATATCATTGTACAAAATTTATTGAAATACAAAGATCAATCATACAATAAAATCGTATTACTCTCCATAAAAAGCTGACGCTCGTAGTTAGGGGAGGGTTAATTATATATTTTTAGAGACATAAAATACTTTAAACTAACAATGAAAACGTATATACGCTCATCAGAATTTATATATGAAATTACACATTTTACCCTCTTGATGGCTTCATGGTGTGAAAATTTCTATCGCACGATGAACGCGCATTTCATCGCATATTAAAATTTCATCAGCAACGTGCCTAAGGAAGGATGTCCCCAACTTGATCATATCGGGGTCATCAGTTTGACGAGTTACATGTGATGAATATGTGTTCTAAGAGGAAGAATATGTCCACCCGTCCAGAGGCATATACTTCGTGTTTGAACGTGGCGAATATTGTGTGAATGTGCGTTTAATGCGTGAGATGTGTCAGCATAGGCAGAATAGATAGTTGAATACAGGATGTGAATTATATCCACCATTAACAGTGTTTATTTATTGACACAAGTTTACAAAGATAATTTTGCGTACAGAATTGTGGTGTGGTGTCTCTGGCCGTCAGCAAAAAAGTGGTCGCACATGATAGCGACAGGAGTTTGTTTAGCCGTATCGAGCCTCTGATTGGTAGGTGCCGGCATGATGCGTACGGCTAGCGATGCAAGGAGTCTCGACCACCACAAGGCTTCCCCCAGTGGTATGCTGTGTAAGTACGCATGTAATGTGTGAGATGTGTCAGCAGAGGCAGTATAGGTAGATACAGTGTAAAAAAAACTGTAACTTTTCATAAATGAAAGTACACAGATTGCAGTGACACAATATCATTCAGACGTACATGTGGTAAATTCATACGTAATGGAACAAATAATGAAAAGATATTTAAGTATTTCGTATTGAAGAAATCAAAAAATTAAAGAAATCACACAATTTTCAGGATTTTCTGGGGTATTTGGGTGTTTCTAACCTAAGAACATTTTAAATTACATAATTAATAAATTACAGCACTGACTCTCTGGTGCGAGCGGCGCTGTCATGGAGGTCTGGATCCGTAATTAAAGAGTGGCTTCGGATACAGAATAGTTACAGATATGCGATTCCATAACCGTAACGAGCGGTAGTTTAGCAAGAAATGAAGCACTCCATAATATTACTATTATTTTAGAATTTCATTGATATTGATTATTGATTTAAGAATTTTGAAATTGGTATATTATATAATGTATTTATTGTCGATTTTTTATGGTATATTTTATTTTAACTATTTAATAGCCTTTTCTTCTTTATTTCTTTATTACTTTAATTATTTCTCTTTTTCTTTTTCCTTTTTTATATTTTCTCTCCATGTACAATATAACATATATGTAATTTTCAAACTATATGGCGGACCAGGTCTTGCACTAAAAACCTGGTTACGCTGGAATAAACATTATTATTATTATTATATTTTTCTACCACCCACTTTTATTACGAGAAATTCCTTAAAATTAAGAGTTTCGGAAAATTATTGTAATTATTATTATAATACGAGAATGATAATACATAAAAATTTCATCAGAATGTGTTAGTAAAAAAATTGAGCACGTCAATATAAAATATTTGGATGTGTTAGTAAATGTTTTGCGTACGTCAAATCTGTTTAAAATTTGTAAATAAAAATAAGACTTTTCGTTCAAGAATAAATTGTTTTTTTTTTCAATTGTAAAAGTTAACACATAGTTGTATAAACAAAGGCTGCGAGACCAAGAATTTTTTATATTATATAGTGCGGTGTTAGACCACTACTTTCTTTTTCTTAGTTATGAAGCTCAGACAGAGGCCGACCAAATGCTATTTATGGTCAATTCTACTTTACAGTGTTGAAGCATGGACGCTGAAGGTGAATGAAATGTTAAAGATATCCTGGACTAACATGACTAGTAATATTGAAGATTTACGTAGAGCAAATACAAACAGACAGTTTCTCAACACAGTAAAGCTCCGTAAAATTTTATACTTTGGCCATATAATGAGAGGTGAAAAGTATTCCATTCTTCAGCTCGTCATGAAGGGGAAGATTGAAAGTCGCAGAGGAGTCGGAAGGGGCGGCATTCCTGGCTTCGAAACATCCGAGAGTGGACCAGGATAAGAAGCGTGGAAGAGCTGTTCCGCACTGCCCTGGACAGGAAAACTTTCTCCCAGATAATTGCCGACGTCGGGAGGACCCAACAGGGTACATGAAGAATTTATTAAGTATATAATTTTGGGGTTGGTGTTGTTTGTGAATGAGAGAATGATCTCAATGCTTTATTTACTATCCCAAGATCCCTAATATACAATGTGAATAGTGATTGACCCCATGTTAATAATGATGGTGATAGTAGGTATCGATGACAGAAGCTTCCTTGGAGATCCAGAGGTTAGGACTGTGTAGTCCTGCGTATAGATCTTCCTGCGGCGGCAGTGTAGCGTAGGTCCAAACGGGTAGCTGCGTAGCTCTGCTTTGTGGATCTGTTGACCGTAGTCAGTTTCTCGAGTAGAGTTGGCTTCACGGCATAGGTTTTGATGTGCAGCGGAACTTTGTTGTAATTCTGGCGGAAGTCAGTTCTCGACGTAGATACTGACCTCCAACGCTGTGCGTCACGGCGTATAGTATCGGAGACTGAATGCAGACTGAATGGTTACTGATCTTTTGTATGGAGAGAGCAGAGTTTACATACTTCTCGATTCCTTTGTTGTCTGGGAAATTCGCTTCATCGGAAAATTGATTCCTGACCATGCTATCCTCAGCGAGTCAGTTCCCCGAAGGAAGTGGTCACATCAGCGTTTATTATTTATTGGGTCATCGTGTGCGACCTTGTAACTGTTTACGGTGGCTGCCACATATTAAAAAAAAGTAAATCTTGTAATATTACGGGTGCCTGTACTTAAGTACACGCGTTTAAAGTTATATTTCTTTGTCATACATATAAAATCATGTCCTGTGTCACGCTGTGCATTCGCATGCGCATTCTGTCTACCCGCAAATCAAGCCATACAACACAAACTACAATTTCCATGAATGATAGTTTTCCATCAAGGATAAAAAGTCTTGTATAAAAAATAGAAAATGGAACATTCAGCATATAATTCAATTAACATAACAACTGTTATGTTAGTTGAACAAAGTATGAATTTGATCACAACTGTATTATGAAAAATATATCATCATATAGAAAATTAATAACAATAACAGCGCCCGGAGCGTATGCGTTTTTCATAACAGCATATGCAATTTTTGTAACATTATTTTTAAACGATTTGAAGACGTCACTTATAAGAATTGCTATTCAATCAATGCGTATTATAGATGTCTCACAGAGACGAAACTGTATTCTTATGGGAAAGTAGGTATAGAAGTCTTTGGGTGTACATAGGACTTACGACCTATCGTAGGGCTGGCTTAAGTGATCACTTTACACAATGTAACGTTCGCCATTTCCACGAATTCTTATTTTACACGTACATTTTCCGCAAATCATAAGTTTTTAGCGTTTTGGGATATGAAGACCACATGGCAAGTAGTTGTTAACTAATATTCAAGTCATTTTGAGATAATTAGACATTTGCATTTCGCCTTTGAAAAATATGTTTTATTGCTAATTCAAGATTAATTTTTATTGATTTATGTCACTAAAATATCAAAAAATTATTTATAAAGTCAAAAAAATGCGTTTATGCACATAAAAATAAAAATATACTAATTTTCCCTAAAAAATGTAGTTAACAGCCATTTTTTCGCCCCTGGAACTCATTTTTAATAGAATAACACCTTTTTTAAAATGGGTAAAACGAAAAAAAATCGAACATCAAAAAACCCTTCAATTCTACCCGTTTTTACCATCCATTATTGAAAAATAATATAAAAGTACGTATTATAATAGTCTTCAAATAAAAACAAATACATGACAGTACTGCCGTAGTAAAATTTATATTAACCATAAATATTCCAATCAAATTAAAAGGCGTGTTAATTTCAGAATGATGGCATGAATACGTTATTATTGAAGATAACATGTTCTTCCCATTAGTAACTGATTTGATTTTTATAAAAAGTGTAGTTAACATGTTCATCCCTATGATTAGAAGATGTTTTAATTATTTTTAAGTTCTGAACTTATTTCCAATGGAAAGAGCGTTCAATATTTAATAATTTTTTAAAAAAGAGGGTAAACAACACTGTTTATTCCACTATATTTATTTTGAATTGTTAGAACGTTTTCGGGATTTCTCCCATTGTCAATAACAACACGTTTACAACTAAATTAAAAATAATTCGAGACAGAATTTATAGGGATTGGGAGGGTGTATTGGTGGTGGGTGTATTGGTGGTGGGGGTGGGGGGCGGGGGTAGGTTAGGTTAGGTTTTTTTTTTTTTATTCTTAATTATATTCAGAAATATTATTAACATCCATGATACCACCCATAACCTCTCCACTCCTATCCCGCTCTAACCCCGCCCCCGACCCCGGCCACCATTACACCCACCCAATCCCTATAAATACTGTCTCGAATTATTTTTAATTTAGTTGTAAACGTGTTGTTATTGACAATGGGAGAAATCCCGAAAACGTTCTAACAATTCTAAATAAATATAGTGGAATAAAACAGTGTTGTTTACCCTCATTTTTTTTTTAAATAATAAAAATGAATTTC
This sequence comes from Agrypnia vestita, assembly GCA_016648135.1. NCBI lineage: Eukaryota > Metazoa > Arthropoda > Insecta > Trichoptera > Phryganeidae > Agrypnia > Agrypnia vestita. The sequence continues at coordinate 108,417 of JADDOH010008081.1, read as the reverse complement.
CACAATGTTACAAACAAAAACTTGAACATCTTTCAATATTTAGTTTAGACGGCTTATAAACTCATTTTTGACAAAAATGTTAGTTAACAACTTCTTGCCGTGGTGTCTTCAGTATGATAAATTCGTCCCTATTCCGGGCCCCGTTAGGTCCGCGTCCCCGCAACGGATGTCCCTGTCGCCGCTAGGAATGCGTCCCTCGGGAGGCCCGGGAACCGGGAGCCGCTCGTTAGCGAGAGGACCTCTGTGGCGGGGACTCTAAATGCAAATCAAACGGCGGCCCATCCGCGTCTAACAAGTAGGCTGCGATCAAATCAAATCACGCGATAGCTTTCTCAACTGCAAACGATATCTATAATAAAGCCTTTTAACGTACAGTTTGCTTTTTAGGGGCTTCGCTGGTAAAATATGTCATGTAGCTGTGTGAAAAAGCGCGCAATATTTTATGGGAGGACTGCGGGTGGGGTGTTATATACCAGATCATTGATACGAAAATTTAGTATCTATGTATATAAATAAACATACTTAGTTATCAATAATTAAGGCACTAGTAATCATTTAATTATGTTAGTGTTAGTATTATCACTATGCACGATGCGTAAGTATATCAGTAGCGTTGTTGCCTGTTGATTTTCACTCGGATAGGCGGGGACCTGTTAATATCCAATATACAGTGCAGCGGAGCGGTTTTTGTGAAACATGTCTCAAGTAGGTATAATCTAAAAGTATCCTTTAACATACTAAAAATTAAAAATTACTCAACATTCCGAGAAACTATTCTTATTTTATAAAGACATATACCTACATTACTTATACAATATCTATTATTTATACATGTCGGAAAATATCAAAAATATAGGTTTATCACAATATTTTTTTGAAGAGGTAACAGATGACAGGTAACATTAAAGAATTACAGATAATGAAAAATTATACAAATGTTAAAAATTTACCAACAACCCACAAACTAGTATGTGTTCCCAAAAATATCTATTAGATAGAATATAAATTATAATATGGTAAAAACAAATATGTTGAAACAATTGCAAAAATAATAAAAAAGTAGAACATGGTAAAAATAATTTAAGACATGTGAAAAAAACACGATCTACGTATATTTTTTTAAATCTAAGCTATTTATATCGTGTGTATTCTCTCTTCTACGAGTTATTCGACACTATGTAATAAATAATTATATATTTAAAAAAATTATAACTTGTTTTTGAAACAGGCTGCAAGACACGCGCGGTTGTATCCGTATGTGTTTACTAGGGATGTTCTGACTATGACTTTGGCCTACTAGCCGACTAGCCGATTAGTCGGTTGTAAAAAGCCGGCTAGTCGGCCGACTAGCCGGCCAAGTCGATCACGGTTTCGGGGGTATTCGGCAATTTTCGTGAGGCTTCGTTTACATTTCAGTGGTGGAGCCGCAAAATCCGGTATCCGGTATCCTGAAATGTCACGCATCGCTAAAGTGTACCTTCGTTGTCCCGCAAGTTCCGTTTACATTGAGCGACTGTTTTCAGAGTTCGGGAACATATACGAAAAAAAAAGAAACCGATTGCTGCCAGATAGAAAAGAAACTTTAGTCTTTTTACATCGTAATTTACCGTTAATTAAAAAATATAAGTAGGTTAGAAAAAAATATAAGGAGATGGTATTTTTGTTTGTCACAAATTTGATTTGATTAGGTTATGTACGGTGATAAATCATATAAGTACGTTAGACTGATTGATTTATTTTAATGAAGCAATTAATGTTTAGAATTTTTATATATTTTTTCAGTACCTCGTAAATGCAACCTTGTTTTAATATTACTTAATCGGTTGATAAAAAAATTCCTACTCTTTTCTTTAAATATGAAGAAATATTTATAAATGTTTATTGAAGATAACAAGATATTATTGTTTGTTAATTAAGATACTAATTTTGTTTGATAAATGTCATAGATATTTTTTCTTTACAAGTAATTTTAGAGACTGATTGGTTGATTACCAAAGGAAAGGTTGCCTTACATTTCAAAATGTGTAAGACCGATTTTAAAAGAAAAATATTAATTAACAATCAAGGTTTTTATTTAATGTAATTCCACCTACATACATTTAATTGAGAAATACGAAATACTCGTACATACATAGTAAGAAGCCGGATAGTCGGCGCACTTTGCGGGATAGTCTCCGACTACGAATGTGGCCGGATAGTCGGCTTTACCGACTAGTCGGCACATCCCTAGTGATTACTAAAGTGAAGAATGAAGAAATTAGAACTGAATGAAGAGCAGCCAATATCATAATCGATAGATATCATAACCGATAAAAAATCGCTTAAGTGGTTTTCTCACATGGAACATGTGAGCGAGAAGTAGGTATACGGGAAAAGTGTTGAGGGCAACAGGAGCAACAGGAAAGACCTGGCATGATCATTTAAACTAAGTAATTCTATGCCCTCTACCCAAAACCCCGGGAAATGGCGTGGTGAGTAGCTACATAGTCAGACACCAACAAGCGTGAAATATTTATAAAAAACAAAAGATTCGCATCTGAACTTGAAATAAAATTCACGCGATGTTTGAAGTCCAAAACATAATACGGTAATCTGAACACGAAGTCAAGCATGGCGAACCAGGAAAATATACATTCAATCCAATTCAATTTATTTAATAATATGTACATTACAAACTAAGTGTTCAAGGCATACATATTATGGTAGTACATATCAAAATAAAAATATATAATAAATTAAAAATAACATAAAATCTGGTCAAAGGTGTAGGAGAATCCCGCTTCGGAAAACCCCCTCAGACACATGGAATATATCAATACCCAAAGCGATTTTGTTCAGCATAGCTGTGACTCTTCCAACAGGCATAACCATCGGCAGGTTAGTCCTGTATATTTGAATGTGAAACAATCTATTCTGACGATGTCTAATGTAATTATTATTATGTATTTAATTAGTAATATATTATATATTAGGATTATACCAATGCTCTGCATAATTTCAGGATTATCGATCGTACCGCGCAACAATCGATAAAAATGTGTAATCAAATACACATTCCTTCTAGTCTCTAGACTATTGTAGCCAAGCATACCCTGGAGAAACTCGGTTGGGTAAAGCTAAGGATAATATGTCCGTACTCTCTCACACAGAGATATCTCAGAAACTTCTTTTGGACTTAAGAACAAGGATAATAATAAATGTATTATTTGCAAGAGTGATGTGATATATGTGTCTGAATCATGTAATGCATTTTACTCGTATTAATGTGAAAAATCTCGTAAAATAAACGATCCTTGGCGGCACCTTTGGAAAGTTTCAGGCGAACGTAACCCGATAATAAAACTCTCGCGTTACTGCCTACTTGTGTTTAATGGATTGGGTTCGGTTCTCTGACCCTTAGATAATATAAATAAATATATTTTAAATTAACAGCAAATTGCGTTGAAAATTTAGTTAATTAAAATTAAAATTAATTAATTAATCAAAGTTAAAATTTAGTGTTATTTGTAATCTATTTTTGATTTTAAAGCGTTAACTTTGTGGTTGAGCATAATTATTAATTTCTAAAAGCAAATAAACTTCACATAAACCATATTGATTACTTTATTGACGGATTTGGGTTTTTATTATTACGCATTCATTTTGGTGAAGGTACATATTTTTATTTATGATATTTTTATTTTATTTATTTATTTATTAGAGACACTAACAGGATAATAGGTACACGATACTCTGATAATAAACATTATAGTGAAGACTATGCCCATTATCCCAATTACAAGTGTAATTGGGATAGTAATGGTAACATGTATTTTTGCAAATAATTATATTTTACATGTACATTTATGCATATTGTATATTTTGTGTTTGAATGTATGTGAAGTCCGATTAGTATTTAATGAATGATTGATTTAATGGATCTATAGGTTCATATCATCGTTTAGAAAATGGATGGTGTGTATGAGTGAGTTTTTGAACGAAGATAAAGTATCTGCAAGAATATGGGCATCAATGTTAGGGTCAGCACAATACAAATTATATGTGCGACACCTTGTGATGGGAGAAAAGTAACCGAGATTATTAGTGTGCTGGCTTATTCTAAAGAACTCCGGGTTTCTTATATGTTGAAACGTCAATGCGGTTTATACAAAATTTGACAGTATTTTAAAATGTACTATTCTTTTTAAGCATTTGTCAGCACTAAATCGGATCAAGAATAAATCTAGAAAAACCTTGACAATATCAGAAACGATAGAAACGACAGAAAAGATAGAGCTCATCCAGATAGCTGAGAATCCTTCAGATGACTAAAAATTAAAATTTTATAATAATATTTTTGATGACATCGGCGTTAACTTTAATATATCATTCTCGTTGGAAAAGAGATATAATGTGTTAGAGGTATATTAATTAAGCCTTACAATTATAACTCGATAAATATTCGTACACCATATTTATTACCCTTACAGAAAATCTTGCTTTGAAATATGGTGTTGGGGGGCGAATGCTTATAATTGGTCAGCGTACTCATTATTGTCTCAGTTTTTGTAAAACTGATTATTATTTCATCCTGTTTTTTTTTTAATAAAGATGCAAACACGGAATACGTGTCACATCAATTACTATTTTAAAACTAAGCTAAACGCTTCTGCTATGAAAATAGGACTAACTTCGTAGTCTGGAGTGAGATTCGATCACGAGACGAGTGTCCTAACACAAGACCAACAAGCTAATCTTTCAATTCTACTCAGCAGCCACTAATTAACTAACACAATCATCGCATTTTACTTTAAAATAAAACATACCCAATGAAATGTGAAAAAGTAAGAAGATAAATTAAAAAAAAATAACGATTTTAATTCTAGTGTTTTTACCCCTCTTGAAAAATACTGCGCTTGAAAAATTACAGCAAGATAGGCAATAATTTATCCACGAAAATTGTCAAAAAAAATTGGCATTTAATATCCGCCCCGTTCCTCATCGACTTCCATAAATCTGAGCTCGTCGCCGATTCGAATTTTCTTTTATCCCCTTTTCCGGTGTTGCCATGGCAACCACGTCACACGATGTTATTGGTCGAGAAGGCGGAGGCTGGGAAGGGTAGCTGGCCCTCGCAGGGAAGGGAATAAATTGGGGCGTACCTACCCTTGTGTATTGAGCGGGTGTGGAACTCAATCGGAATCCGGTAGCGATCATACTATTGCCTCCTCTGCCAAGTCACAAACGACGCGCCTGATGCCCGGATTCAGAGCCGATACTTTGATGATTAAAGGTTAAGGTACGCCTTGAAAGCGTCATTTTCAATACAAAATAACACCTCTAAGGCTTACCTTAATCTTAATATGATTTCTGCTCTTCTTGTGATGTTTCCTTTTATAATTTCCTTTTTAAGAGCAAAATATTGTATATATTTAATTATTAATTTATTTTTTTTAGTAATAAAAAATAGATAATTTTGCTGTGAAGTGTAAATCCTATATTTTTAAAATTAATTTAGATATATTAATACCAAGATGACACTGAGCAGAAGAAATGCAGAACAAAATTAAATCAGTCGAATCAAAGTCATTCAGCTTGCCATTGAGTATTTTGTATAAAAATGTTAAGTCTTCAAAATGACTAGTAAATTAAATTTATAAGCTCATTTAAAGATAAGATTTTATTTTTATAACGGATTTATTTAATAATACAACATAAATATATAATTTACCTGAAATTCACTATTAAAATCAACTGTCTGTAATATCTATGTATTTACAATGAGTTTTCTTTTATCAGACACGATCAGTATTAAATAGTAAAACAGTCTACAAAGTTATTTTTAATTAATTTACACAAAATTATTGTTTAATGTTTTACCCATTCTGACAATTTAGTTTTATTAGTAAAAGTTTTAAAAAATATATAAGTACGGGTTACTTATAAAACCTTAGACATGGGTACACTGTATTCTTGTACGTGTAGGTAAATACATCGTACTAACAACTAACGTTTCCCCGCAGGGGTAGGTAGAGAGGATAGAGCGCCATATTCTCGGCACTTTACTTTTGGTTCGGCTACATTCATACGTCTTCTCATGCAAGCTCTACGGTTGTTGAGGCTTTTAACAGGACCATCCTCAAATTTTTAGAGTATCTAATTATGCCAGGTCTTTCGCAGATGCCCTTTATTCCTGTTGTCTTTAACACTCGCCCCATATATTTTCTTAACCATCCTTTCCTCGCTCATACGTTTTACATGGCCAAACCATCTCAGTACTCCTTTCTTTATTCTGTCTCCATACTCCAGCCAGTTACATTCACTTTCAATTTGTTCATTCCTCACTCTATCGACCAAAGATTTTCTACACAAGCGTCTTAGTGACCGCATTTCCACCGCATTCTGTCTAATTTCATTCCTTTTTTGCCAATCCCAGGATTCGCTTCCATACCATCAGAGTTGGCACTAGAACGCCTTTGTGTACCGCTAGTCTTGCTTCTTTTAACAGGTTATTATTGGCAATAATGGTCATATTGGCTATTTATATCTACATTTTAAGTATTTTCTTTTCTCTTTATGTCATTATTATCTTTACATGTTTTTGTTTTGTACTCTTTAAACTATATATTCTGTTAATGTACACTTACCTATCTATTGTAAAAGCCCTTTAGGGCGTTAATAAATAAATAAATAAATAAATAAATAAATAAATAAATAAATAAATGAATAAATAAATGAATAAATAAATAAATAAATAAATAAATAAATAAATAAATAAATAAATAAATAAATAAATAAATAAATAAATAAATAAATAAATAAATATACAAATAAATAAATAAATAAATAAATAAATCAATCAATCAATCAATCAATAAATAAATAAATAAATAAATAAATAAATAAACAAATAATAGCATTCCGAGCACCACTTACCTTTGTTACCCGCAGTCATTCTCCTCCGATATCATTCTCAGCCCTGTCGTCTCTACTAAACATACTTTAGTAGTACACGAACTCATTCACTTGTTCTACGCATTCGTTGTTTACAATTACGTCACACTTGTCATTATTTCTTCTCTCTAGAACACCATCACCATCTCCATTCATCATAAGTTCGCTCTGCATCTGCGCGCATTCACGGCCGTTCAGAATCTTCTGGTTTGAATTTTCTGGGATATTCTACGAGTTTCTACGAGCTTTCTGGCCGACATTTCAAAAATAACACATCATCAGGGTGATGTGTTATTTTTGTTGAAAATGTTGTGCTTAAGTATTGACTTTGTAATGTTTATTTCAAATAATTTGATTTGTTTCGGAAATAGATTAAATATTTTGGGTGCTACTGAGATGTGCAACTTATTAAGATAAATTAGAGAAGTCTCACAGACATAAAGCTATTTACCTATATGATAAACATGTGATCGCTCTACACAATGCAACGTTCACCAATTCCATCGTAAGAACATTCACGCATTATCAAATTATTGTTCTATATTTGTTCAAATTTGAAAATCTTCTGCTAATTTTAATTGACTTTACAAGAGACATCTGTAGTATTTTCAAAAGAACTAGTATTTTTCTACTACACTACTACACATATTTCTCGGCTGGTAACGATACCTGCCTTTATTTAACTGGAATAATAAGCAATATTCTTTTTGATGTACCTATATGATTTTCTATATGATATTCTTCCGAATTATTTCACATATACGAGTACACTAGAATACGCCTGAAAATTAGTATTTTCAATATTTACTTCCTTTGATACATCAGTAGGTATATATTTTAACAATATTTTTATATGTAGATGTGTTTTGAGAACACAGTTACTGGTTTTTGTCCCCGGATGGATGGATTAAGATTTTATATGGAAAACGTGTATACAAGTCTTTTTTTATGCAATGGCCCAGGGCTTACAACCAGTACGAGCTGGCTTAAGTGATGCACAATGTAATATAATACATATATGGAACATTTGACTAGCTTTCGGAACTTATTAATTTATACACAGTGTTTAGTTTTTTTAGCGTTATAAATTATTAATGTGTGATGTCAGCAGCCACTACTTCCTGGTGGTCAAATCTGATCTGCTTGGCGAGAAGGTGAGAAGTAATAGGTATGTCTCAATTTAAAAACGGGGGACCAACTCCGCCAGCAAAAATATTACAGTTGGCGACCGTCCAAGTCATATAAAGGTACATTAGTTGGTTATTAGTAAAAAATACACGAACACCGTTTTAGTGCTTCCCAAGAATATAACTTGATTAGCTGGAAAAATAATTTTAAAAAAATTTCTAGATCTCAGATAATTAAATTAAAATTTATTTCTATTAGAATGTTAATCAACGTAGATACCGAAATGAAAACTCTCCGACCCATCGCGGGTATAATCAATATGAAACTCGAAAATTCTAATGATCGGCGATATCGAAGAGGTGAAAAAAACTAACCCATAAAAACAAAATTTTTATTATACTCCCTTTCTCTGTAAAATATAACAACAATTAAAGACGAATTAAAACATATAACATAACACTAAACTTACAGTAATTTAATATATTTCTAAAATGTCAGATGTTTTGAGCTTTGATAAGACACTTCATGCTTTGAAGATTAAATTCTAAAAACATTTGTCAGTCAATTTAGATTTTCGACATTCGTAGTGAATTATCTTTTATGTATACCGACGGTGTAATTAAAATTTAGAAAATATTCCGCGTCGTTATCGGGCCGCCGTTGCTAGTAATCAAACTTTTGTAATGATTCCAATTTGAAAAAACTGTTAAAAAATTGAAAAATCCAAAATTATACTATAATTATTATTATTTTTTAACGAAAATTTGATAGATTTTCTTGATCGTCGCCATGAGTCTGCTTGCAAAGTTTCAGATCGATTGGATCATGGGAAAAGGGTCAAAAATCGATCCAAAGTTTTTTCGACGGCAAGCCGGCAAGCGAGCAAGCAGACGCCACGAGTTAATATAAGGGGAGTAAAAATAGAAGGAGATAGTGGAGAGACCACGTTGACAGAGTGCTAAGATAGGTATGGTAGTCTTTTTTGGCTGGTCATGGGCCTTATGACTTATTGTGCGGCTGGCTCAAGTGATGATGTGGTGAGGCTTAAGCGATTTACGTAATATAACGTTCACCAATTCCACTTGATTTGTATAGCCGAATTAATAAATAAATGTTATGAATTATTAAACTGATGGCTGCTGCTCTTTCTAAAAATACCTTTCATTAATTTTATCACAGACAATAAAAAAAGTGTACAAATTTATACTTAATAATAAAAAGTATGCAATGTCTATGTAAATACATATATCTTACAAATCGTATCTTGAAAACAATAGTGACACCATCCAAAAAGCCAGTATATTAAATTGAATATTAAAAAAAATTATGTATAAAAACGAACAAAAAAAAATTGATATAAAATCATCAAATTGTGCAATAAAGCGAAGGTTTCTACAAAACCCGTCCATAATGTTACAGTGTAAATCATAATTGAAATCATTATGAAAATTGAATGAATATAGGTACCTACGTGTTAGTTTGTTTTCTATATCTTGTTTCAGATATGTGTGCACCACAAAACAAATTAGACGATACACATTTGCACTAGAAATAATTTTCGCTAATTCGATATTACGTTACCTCAGCTTTAGATTTGTTCATTCCCAGCCTTCAACTTTCAGAATATTTGTAGAAGGGTTGGGTATAATGGATATTCGGCCGTTTTCTGAGAATAACAAGATTGATATTTTGTGATTGTTATCCCGACACCCAGAAATAGTGAAACGTCAAGAAATCTGTCAAATAGCGATATTTTTATTACTGTAACGAAAATATTGGCTTTAATTTCGGCAAAGAACGAGATACCTGCTGGCATTAGACGTCCAGGAAGATCACCAAAACAATGGATGGAGAGACAGCTGGTGTCTTTATCCAGGATTGGTATAAACACCACGAAACAATGTGTCTCCTACGCACGGCTTACACATATTAATTCGATTGTCCTTTCTTAAATGGAAAGAGGTATACCTTGTTGTTATAAGTTCAGTTTATATCGCAATACTGCCCTGTTTAGGTAAAAAACCAGTGACTTCAAAAAGGACATTAAGAGAAAAACGAGGTTGGTTTCCATTTTTCCTGTACCTATATTTAAGCGTATTTTGTAAAAAAGGTAAGTGTTTTGGCTCAATCTAATATTAAATATTGAATTTAACTGCATTCTTTATTTTTTTCTTTACAGATAATTCAAAGAGGATCATTAATACATCAAAATATGGAAAAACAAAAAAGACAACAGAAGTGTCGTATACAGACGGTAAAATATCCAGGAAAACATCAATACCTTGTACCTAAGCAAGACAGAATGGTTTAAATTGGATAACTTACCAGTAACTGTTTACTGATATTTGATAAAATTTGCAATCGAAAAAATTAACGCTTTTACACTTGCATTTCACGAGTATTGAGTAAACGTGCTATACATACATTATTGTGTAAATATAATAAATGCATTTATCATAAAAACACGAAGAGAATAATTGAGTAAGAATAATTGTGTTACACTTGCGATGTGATTTTTGAATCACCTTCCAGGAGGAAGATCTAATGAAGTGAACAAAAATAATATTATATTCAATAATATTAAAAGACAGAAGTTTGTTTGTGAAGCAAACATTTTTTGATTTAAATGAAAATATATTTGGATGTACAAACATGTACATCCCCACACAAGTTTCTAAATAAATGATCAAGAAAAATAGGTGACACTTGTTACCAGTGTTAATACTCTTTAACGTTAAACTTGTTTTTTTACACATTTCGTTTACACAACGTTAAACTTGCATTTTTACACATTTCGGAAATTCTCAAATGTTTAAAAATTAAAATATGTCATTTCACATTACGGTGGGTAGGTACAGGACTTATTCAGTTTTACCTAAAAAAAAAGCAAGCCTATTATCTGCCTACATAGAGTACCGCTTATAACAAGTTATATTTGAAAATATCGAAAACAATTAATGAAATTTCATTCATTCCTTTTTAACAGTGAATTATGTATTTCGTATAAAATATAAAATTTCGTATAAAATATACTTAAAAAAGTAAGACATGCATGCAATACAAATAAAATAATGAAAGCTGATATAAGCATATTAATAGAATTAGAAAAAGGGTCACTCAGATGGTTTGGGCATATTGAGCGAATGAATGAGGAAAGAATGGTAAGAAAGATATGTATAATGCAAGTGTCCATGGCGCCAGAAAGAGAGGGCGACAGCGGAAGACGTGGCGTGACCTGATTAACCAGATACTGGAAGATGATCCCGTTAGAAGCCTCAACAACCGGCGAGCTTGCATGCGAAGATGTATGAATGTGAATGAGGCGAGAGTTTTATGTCAGGACAGAAGAGTGTGGCGCTCTATCCACTCTGCCTACCCCCACGGGGAAACGGCGTGATGGTAAGTTAGTTAGTTAGTTATGAAAATTCAAGAACGTATTTAGGTAGGTACTGATAGTGCTATATTAAAACGAAATTTTTTTATGTACAAGATCACACATTCTTAAAGTGAAGTTGCAATTTTTTCAGAAAAAAGTTCTGCGAAATTTTAAAACCAATTTTATTAATCAATTAGATCAGAAAAATCAAATCAACAAAAAAATATTTATAATTAATATAAATTAACTTTGCTTAAATCACTTATTTATTGAAAAAAATCAACATGTTTCGAAGCCAATGGCTTTTTCATCAGGAAAACCTAAAACTGTTTTTCCTGATGAAGAAGCCATTGGCTTCGAAACATGTTGATTTTTTTCAATAAATAAGTGGTTTAAACAAAGTTAATTTATATTAATTATAATTATGTTACCACAAAATAAATTTGCTACATTTGAAGAAGAAGAAAAAAATATATTTGGCTGCTGATGGGATTCGAACCACGGATCTCCTTCTTATCCGGGGATTTTACGCTATAGCGGCCTCCTGTGATTTCTGTGAATATATCGACTTTATCTGTAAGTCTCATTTATTAATTGATTATTCACAGAAATAAAGGTGACCGCTATAGCGTAATTGGATAACGCGCCTGCCCCGGATAGGAAGGATATCCGTGGTTCGAATCCCTGTAGCAGCCAAATATTTATTCCGTGATTTGATTTTTCTGTATGTCTATTATTATTTGTTTAATGCTTTACATTATTTACATTTATTATAGGTTTAATTTTACTATGCTTGTTTCACTAGAAAACTGTGTTGCGACAGGCAAGAGTTTACTATCAGGACTTAATTAGATGCAAGTACAAGTTGGTTAAAAACTACCGATTATTCGTCGTCTACACTCTTAAAGGTACACTGTGGCGATAGTATATATTTATATTTATATGTATTATCCGTGAAGAGTCACACGGGGTAAGCATGCATGCTTCGCATCCGCGCATTTCTTAATTTAGTAACGTTTTGGGTCATCTTGAAGCAGTATGTGCGCGTAGTGAGCCCTGTGTTGAATGTAAAAATTGACAGGTAAATTACTCATTAAATATTTCCCCTTTGTCACCGTCATGTGCTATTTGTATCAAGTATGTCAGAGCGATGTCTGGTATATATTAATTTTTGAAGAAATAGTGTTAGTTTAACAGGTGCAAAGTGATATTTCTAATATATATAATTGCAATTAGGGGTACGTATAAGTATACTTTTACCCCGCATGTGGAGCACGCAATATACGCAATCTACATGCATGTAAACTTTATTATATAACTTTTTGATTTATGAACATTATGAGGTTTTTGTATTTATTCCAAATACCTCGATAATCAACCTAATTAATAAATGAATAATACGATTTAAAAAAAATTAAATATAAAAATCCTAATAAATGAAGTAGAAATCGCGTATAACTACTCCACGTGACTATGTATCAAGCAATTAAATGTCCTTTTTCCCAATATACGCCAATATATCGGTAATGAAATAAAACGAAATATTCATTCGACATTCAAGAAGGTAAGGCATTATTTTACTTTGCCATTTTTTTGCCATTTTATTTGAATTTACGCGATTTTCTTTGCAAGTCACCGACCGCGTATGTCGCGAAACTGCAGAATTCAAATTGTGCGCCCGAAGAGAAGGAACACAGCAGAAGAAAAGGAGCAAAGGAGACAAACGCAGCCGGTGTAATGTCAAATTGTAGTCTATTTTTGTAGAGGTGTCTGTCTATTATCAGTCGTAATATAATGCTTCACTAGCGGTACTAGAGACTTGCTCTGTTCGGAGATATGCGCCCTCTAACGACGCCTGACAAACACGGGATGTGCGGGGAATGCGGCAAGAAGTTAAATTTATGAATTGGGCGTCGAAGGTGATACAACACGGACACATTTTGGGGGAGCACTTACGCAAGGAGACGTGTGTATAAATATTTCTGTGAATTTTAATTAGTGTCTTGGGGTCGACTTTTTAACGCAAAATGTATGCACGAGATATCGTGAATAGTTTTTTTTTAATTTAACGATTTAACGCAAAACCTATATACGAGTTATCGTGAATAGGTTTTTTTTAAATATATATTTTTTTAATTTTAACGATTTAACGCAAAACCTATCCACATCCTGTAACTAACTAAACATCACGCTATTTCTCCACAGGGATAGACAGATAGGATAGAAAGCCATTTTTTTTTTATCTTGGCACATTTTTCTTTCTTGGTAGCTGTACTAAATACCAAAAGGCTGGTAGTCGCGAAACTTTATCATATCATATCATCAACTTTGTGTTGACCACTTGGAGCAACTCCACGTTTACCGGTTTCGATACCACTGTATCTTCGTCAGGACGAACGCATACTGACTACCCATCATATCAAATCATATCAAACTATTTATTATTACCTAAAGTTTTATTTGAGCAACAGTTTATTTAAAAAAATTCCTCCAATAATTTTATTTGTAAGACCCAATTAAATATATATGGAGTTGGAACGATTTTACAAATGTTTTGCGTTAAAATAATAAATATAAAGTGAATACAAATCATTTTGTCTTATATAACCTCGTATCATATTTATTGTACAATATCGATTAGTCTACGAGAACCGGAGAGGTATAAAAGAAAAGGCAGCAATATCCAAAAATACATAACATTACTAATTTGAATTTACTAAGTTCGAGATTTGATAGGAAATATAGCTCCATCCCTTCAAAAATCATGTTTCCAAATCACTATTAAAAGCAAAGAATCCAATATCCCATTCAACCAAGGGTATGTTACATGACAAAGTAAATGCTGTATACTAAAGTAAGACTTGATGTCGAATTTAGACTAAAACATTGTAACAAAGCCAGCAATATGCAATTTTGTAAACAGAAAAAGCAGCATGTCCACTATTCGGCGGTAAGCCATTTTTAAAAGTTTCATTTTTACTGAAAACTGATGGTGAGGTGGAAATAGTCCTTAACAGAACTTATTTACAATAAAATATAGGGTTCATAGATTCCACAGAAAATTCCTTGAATATTGCGAGTTTTTTATATGAGTACACAAACAATCCTGAAGCAGAGAATATTGTTCTTGAAACATGTAGATTTTACATCTAATGAAGTGGTGAAAACAAAGTGAATTGTGTTTTATTTTAATATTAATGTCACCACAATGTTTGACACATGTCAAACCTTCATTCAGAAGAAAAAATATTTTTCTATACTTAAATATAGAAACAACTCAGTGTGATATTGCTGCCTTTGCTTTCATACCCCTCAAGTGAGATATCTAGATCACGGATGAAATTACTGCAAAAAAACTATCTCAAACCCAATGTGTAGTTTGAATAGAAATTAATTTGATTCTGCAAACAAATTACTTTGCGCGTCGCGCACTTTGTCCGATTGTCATCTGTAAACAGGCGATTCTTGTCCGCTTAAAAGTTAGTGAAACAATTTTCATGGCGGTGACTGCAGGAATAAATCCCTCGGAGCGACGGCGACAAGCGGTCCAGGGAGATGACAGACGAGCGCCCAGCCTCCGGGGGGGGGGCGGGGATAATTATCTCCCGCGATACGAGGTAAATGCGGCGTGAACTTCCTCACGAAATGTGCCACAAAAAGATGTGGAACTCCTCTTCGCCGGCGCTGCGACAGGGTTGCCACAAGGGCTTCATTTAAAAATGACAATTTAAACTATAATTAAGCTAGTTAACTTTGTTTACACCACTAAAATTTATTTGGTAAAACCAACCGGTTTCGGAAACGACGTTCCTTCATCAGGGTATACTTAATACTAATTGAACTTTACAAAAATTATAAACAATCATACTTCAGTGTTAAGTGTCCAAGTGGGGGTAAATAGTGGCGGGTGCGAAAGAAACAGGTGATAGGGTGAAAGGGAACATATTCAAAATAGGACTGTAAGTTAAATTTTTTTGGTTGTTAATAATAGATTCATTATTATTTATAGCTTTCTTAATCTCTAGGGCCACTAAATTATTAAGGCGTCTACTTTTACTATTAATGTGAAGAATGTTGACCCCTGTATTTTATTATTTTATTATTATATTTCTGTGCAAACAAAGTTAACTAGTTAAATTATATTCATAATGAATAACCACAAAGTAATAGCAAAATACAACAGTACAATTTAAACTATTTATGTTGGAAATTGAAAATAATTTTTATGTGTATTCTAGTTTAAATGTTAAAGTCTTAGCGAACAAACTACCAAATACGCTTATCACTGTTTAGACTGGGTAATGAGTGCAGTGTGTTTATAGATTCCATGACAACTTGACTACTTTAAAGAATGAATTAAAATGATTCAAGCGCTTATACCAACCTGGGAGTCTGAAATTTAAGACAAATAATCACTTTTATTTTTTTATTGTAAGTTATTTAGGTGCACATTACGATATCAATTTATTGGAAAATTTGTGAAAAAAATCATTTCGTCATGTCCTTCCCGTGGAGCTCCTCCTACGTGACTGAGATGCTAGTGCATGTTTGTTGGAGGCAGAAAAAAGATGTTGTACTTATTATAAAATGAAATACCAAAGGTGAATTTTTTTCATTAAATGTGGCGCTAGTTTTATTTTTTAACAATGAAAATGGTGGAATTGACTAAGATATATATATCAGATAGAATAAGCTGTGCAAAAGCTGTATATACAGAAAAATCGTTAATAATAACAAAATACAAATTCTTTTTCAAAAAGAGCAAAATAATTTTGTGGTTATATTATTAATATGATTAATGAAAATAACCTTAGTTTTCACCATTTTTGTATTAAAAATATCAACATGTTTCAGAGCCCATGGCCCCTTCATCAGGATACAAATGTATACTAACAAAATTGAATTCAAAAATCGAAGTATAGTCAGTCAAAATATTAAAAAAGTTATATATGGAAAATGAATACTAATAAAGTACCTACTTAACATGAAAGTAAATTTATAAGATAACTTATTTAACTGTAACTAGTTGCGGTTATTTTATACGAACCGTTTGTTTTTCCGAGAAGCGATTCTCGACGTTTCGTTGAATTCTTATTCAACGTCATCAGGAGCACGACCTTAACCCGCGGAAGTAGAGGGCGGACTGATTATATGCACTTTGTTGTGGAGTGTTCACTTCTTCAACAATAGAGGTCGCCAGTGTACAATATGTACAAGTTACATCGGCGGACTTTACTGCGACGTCTCTCAAGGGTTGAATCATTGTCGTAAGAACAGGGCGCCAAATACTAGATAGTTTGTAACTGTCATCTCTATTGAAATTGGTGTTTGTATATACGGTTCGTGTAAAATCTCCGCAACTATTTACAGTTAAATATGTCAGACGACCTTAATAACAACCTTAACTCTTTGATTATAAGATAACTATTTGTAAAAAGAACTATTATAAATAACCAGTTTTTTTTTTATAAATAGTTATCATTTAAATTTATTCTCATGTCAAGTAGGTAGGTACTTTATTCATTTTCAAAATATAACTTTTTTAAATATTTTGATTGTCTATACCTCGATTTTTGAATTTAAGTATACAATTGTATCCTGACGAAGGACTCTGAAACATGTTGATATTTTAAATACAAAAGTGGCGAAAACTGAGTTTATTTTCATTAATTATTTAACAAAAAATAGATGCGTAATTTGTCGGTATTTTGGCAGCCCTGGGCAGCGCCGGCCGCGCCCGAAGGAAGCGTCCCGTCTGAGGAGTAATACGATATTTTTACACATCAAAGCGTGTCAAATAATTATTTATTGCTACTTTATCTTTGTAGAGACGACGTCATTAGAGAGGTGGCGCGTCCTCTGCTCCCCCCATTACGCCGAGCCCGACCCCCTAATTGCGAGACGCGCGCGCCGCACCTACCCCCGCCTATGCGGGGCCCCCGAAACGGGAGATTCCTGCATTCTGGAAATGTTGCTCCTGCCTGCTTTGCGGTGTCCTGGCGGAACGGCATTCGCGTCATTTGTGGCGTCATTTCGCGTTCAATAGTGTAACCGATCGCTC
This sequence comes from Agrypnia vestita, assembly GCA_016648135.1. NCBI lineage: Eukaryota > Metazoa > Arthropoda > Insecta > Trichoptera > Phryganeidae > Agrypnia > Agrypnia vestita. Next base: position 90,919 of record JADDOH010008081.1, on the reverse strand, counting down.
TGAGGTTTGACAAATGTTGCTTTGTTTTCGAGTACCCGTTTTCAAATTCTGAGACACAATTAGAAATGTAGACGTACAAAATAGACGATTTGAAATGCTTCTCGATCGAAGACAAGTGGAAAAGTGATGACAGGTATTCTGTAGAAATATTTTACTTAAAGAATAAAAAAGTTAATCGAATTAACTTGACACAATATTTACAAGTCAAATAAAATTATAAAAAACATAACAAAATTCTGCAATATTAAGTATTTTATTTTACTTGTATCAAAGCGAATTTTTTTTTCATAATTAATGTAAATTACTTTAATGATTGTCTAACGTTTTACAAAAGATAAGCCAGAAATATTGACATTTCACCAAAAGCATGAAAAATATTTTCTATTCGAAATTTTATGACGACGATTTCTCCGTAGTTTTTGCAACTAGCTACGAAATACCTTGCATATCTTCCTGCAAAAAAATTGTGAGCAAAAAATATCAAACACATTTCAGAAAAACATTTGCTATCTATATCTATAAAACTCAATGTCCGTCTGTCTGTTCTCTATACAAATCTATACCGTTTTTCGGATTGGATTCAAATTTTGCATACTTAGGATTTAAGACCAAGCAAGTAATATAAGTATTTCCTCTTTCCCCTTTTGTACCGTTCGACCGATGAGACTCAAAATGTGCAAAATTATTCTTTAAGACCCGGCGAATAACATAGGTGAGCTGTATTTACCCCCTCCTCTTTTACCCATTTCCCTCACCTGATATATTTTCAATGCAAATCTGTACCGTTCGAGCGATCGAACTCAAAATTTGCGCACATATTCTTTAGGACCAGTGGGGTAATATAAGTAATATTTCCCCTTCCCCTTCCAACCCATCCCCTTCCCCAGATATATTTTCTGTACAAATCTACACCGCTCCACATCCTATCCATCCCAGTCTTGATTAAATGAAACATTGTTTTAATTAGAGGCTTTGCAAAACAATGAAACCTTTGTTTCCCCCCACAAATTTATTTTCAACTTAATCCTTAACCCGTGCAACGCCGGGTACCAACAGCTAGGAAACCATATAATGAAGCTATTTTCAGTGACGAAAGTCTTTTACGACCCACCTGATTTTATAGCGTATAATACGTGTTTTACCATATATTGTATCATGTTATTTGTACAAAATAGAGTAATTTAACTCAGTAAGATAAATCAAAGACGAGAAGTGAATACGTAATTCATTTACTTAACACACCTGTGATTTGAAATAGTTGAATAATGCGATTGACATGACAGTTACTGCAATGGTGCAACATAGAGTAGTTATTTTAATTTTCAGTAAGCTTCTAACGAAACATGTTATTTCATTATTACTGTAGTATCGAGAGAAACAATTCCTCTCATCATAAGGTGTAATTAATAACTAATCTAAATACAGTGTGGACGAATAATATAGCAAATCAAAGTACCCCAAATATCTGGAAGAATTCGAAAAAAATTTGCATTTGTACAGAAAAAGCAAAGGAGGATTAAGTTTTTTTTAATCGGTTGAGCAACTTTGTAGATTGACATTTTAAAAAATTAATTTTATTATTTGTTTTAATCTACTATATTCATTAATTACACCTTCATATTTCGGAAAAACCTTTCCATCGTCAGGGTGTCAAAAAAAAGTCTTTTGTTTTTTGGTTTTCTAAATTATTTTTAAATATTATTTCTGAAGTTAAATTTAATTGATTATTAAAAATATTTTTTTTTACTTTTACATGCTTTTCTAATTTCTAATGATTCTAAATTATTCAATTTCGGACCAAAATTATTTATGTTGTAAAATAGAAAGTCCTATTTTTATCAAAACCGTGATCATTTTCTAATAAATGATTTGCAAATTCAGAAATACCATAATTATTCAGACATCTCGAATGCTCTTTAACTCTTACATCAATTTTTTTTAAAGTTTTGTATTGTGAATTCGATATAGTGGTCACACTGAAATTCACTCGACTACGCTGAGCCTGACATGTCCGAGGAAAGCCTCCTCAAGGTACCCACACACGGCCCCGTATCAGCGACCCCGAGGGAAGTGACCGCGACGAAAACCCGAAGCAATTGGGGTGAACGAGCGAGAAAACTTGGTGTGCTTGAAAGGAGGGCTTGCTGTGATAACTGCGATGTCAGTGGCAAAAACTACCGCACTAATTCTCGATGGATCATACCTGCCTGATAATGAAATAGGTACGGTGTGTTTTCAATCTATTTGGGACGAGAAATGGATGCGGGAAGGTTATTTTGCTATTGATAGTGGAAATATGGATAGTAATGGTGAAGTAGTACTAAACGATGTGATATTATCTTTAATACTTGTAATTTTTTATTATTTGTAATTTTTAAGCTGTTAAATCATGATGGGATTTCATTTTTAAGTTTATTAAATAATTAAAACAATTTTGAACTTTTTTCTACAATTTATTTATTTTTTAGGTTTCAGCCAATTTCAGCCATCTTCCGGTGACCGGTACTGTAAAAAAAAACAATTAAGTGAAATAAAAGTTAAAAATTATTTTAATTTAACCGTTTAAAATTTTTATTTTATTTTTAAAATACTCTAGCCCAAAATATATATATTAAATATTACAAAAAATTGAAAATATAGTAAAAGGTGTCAATATGTAGATTTGTAGAACCTAATGTTATCAGCGTAAAGAATAAAAAACTAGCTTTTTAAAATTAAATTTTAAATACATTTTTTAATTAAATCTATATGAACCCACTGTAGGAGAGGCTTTGCTAAGGCTATCGTCAAATCATAATTAATATAAGCCGTTTCACGACAAAATTCATTTTCACGATAAAAGTAAAATCATAATTCAGACATTCACAAGCCGTTTCACTATAAAATTCTAAACGTCAACATGTTACATTTTGTATGTTGTGTCATTAAAATGTTACAATGCAACAGGTATGACGAAACTCGCGGAGTATCGGAGGTTTACCTCGCGCGCAAGTTTCACATTTCGATCTTAATTATGAGCTTGTAGGGTGTTGTGTTTAAAAAATACATCCGTCGTTCCGCCCCGCCGCGGAGGGTGGCTCGGCCCGCTAAGGGGCAGGACCATATCCGCTGTATTTATGAGGCATCATGAGTCGCGTCAACAAATACTTTCACGTGCGTCGGCGGGCATCGCGCTGGGCGCTTTTTTCCCGTCGTTGCCGTAAAGAAAATCGCCGCGTTCAACTGACAAGCCCAGTCGACTTGTGGCTCTTGGCCACGACCAGGCAATGCAATCCCGAACAGGGATTGCCCTTCGGGATCCCTCGAGATTGGAATTTACAATCCCGCGGGATCCATAAGGGATCGGGATCCCGAATATCGTATAATGTTTTTTATTTATTTATAGAGCTGAATAGCAATTAACGACAACGCCTTGCAAGCAATTTTAATAAAATGTTCATTATTAATCACCGCATTTAAGTTTTTTTACGCGTTTTTGCAAGCATCAATCAGTCAATGAAGTAGAGTTAGTAGTCGTTTTTACTACTATGTTGGGTTGATAAAATACAACACATATTATTCAAAGCTATTTGCATTATTTGAGTGTGACATGAAAATAAGTTTTAAGTACTTACTAAAAGCTCTATAGATATACAAAATTAAACATACAAAACATAAAAATGTTGATCAAAACCGATAATCCCGATAATCTCGTCCGGTTTTTCGGTTCGGGATTGATCTCGTAAAATGCCTCGAAATCTCGCGGGATCGGGATTGCATTCCCTAGCCACTACGCATTGTTCAATGGTAGAGTTTAAGTTCAACTACAGACAACGCTAGATGTAGGGAAGTGCCCTACAGAATGGACCAGAAAAGCGATTTCAAGAGATAAGTACCGCTTTTTTGTTTGATGGCTAAAGAAAAGAATAAGATAAAGACCGTTTTCTCATTACTGATCACCCGGTTAAGGCTACTACTGTCCTTGATGATTTTTCTACATCTTTCTCGGCGGATACCCGTTCTAATAGGATGGCCAGTAATTTATTTGATCTGATGAGTGAGGGCCACCTACCAGCTTCTCGAGTATTCTCAGCATTCATCTCCAGTGAAGGGCGTCAGGTTTATTTTATCCCACTTGCTCTCACTGTCAATTCGCGCTGACCTAAAAAATTCTTACATACATGGCCCAATACTGTTTTGCAAGAGTGTCTAAACAAAATTAGGTGCAGGTAAGTGGATCAAACAGTGTGATCGTTCTGGTAATATTACTGAGTCGGGTCAAACGAGAGATTAAGGATTAATTAATATTGCATAGGTCAAGAGTCAAATTAATATTTTCAGGCATATAAACAAGCTTGAAAATTGTTCATTTACGACTTGAATTGTACTTTTGTAATGTAAATGTTATATATAAAAATAAAAATAAATTGAATTGAAAAAAAAATTAAAGTTGAATAAAGCTTCCACACCTCGTACGTATCGGGCGGACTTACGACCACGCATGTTCCCAGTCCTACAATATTTACTTGTGCAACTTAATTTGCTACCGGAGCTATTCTCCGGTAAAAAATAAATATTTGACATACCCGCAACACTCCCACAATTCTCCTAAAGACCTTTTTTTCAAATTAACATTTTCTGCAGTTCCAATTCTTATCTAATGTTTTCGAGACCCAAGATACATGAAGTCATTTCTCAGGTTGATCAACAATTATAATTACACAATTTTGTGACAAAAGTTTAAAGTAAATAAAATTAGAAATATGTAAATTGAGAGGAAGACACAAAGGCTTTTAGAATCTGGATTTGGAAGTAAATGCTTACAATCCGTTGGACACCAATGTCACAATTTTTTTATTTATTTCAATACATTCCTAGAAAGATTTTCCATAACCTGTCTTGAGTAGCTGAGTCGAGGTTGATTATTTGAAAAAAAAATGTGATAACTGGAAATGTGGGCGATCGTAACTGCTTGGTGCAGAAATAGAAGGAATCTAAATGAGTACATTATTTTTTCTGTTTAAATATATTGATAAAATAATTAATTATCACCTAATTTTTTCACCCCTGAAACGGGGTCGAAGTAATCAAAACTAAACTAAAGAAAATAAAAATCTTTTACATTACTTAGTTATTTCAATATAATACAGTCTTACTATCAATACTAATATTTTGTTGATTGAAAAATATCTACCTCTATTGTTTTACGTTAAGAATCACTTTCATAAAAATTCTAATAGAATTCGGATAACAGGATAACAGGAAAAGCACGCGTTAAAGAAAATGAATTAGTTGTAGCAACTGTTCCCAGAGTTGCTCCACTTGCCCGAAGACAAAACTTTCTCTGTGAGGGATCCGTATAATTGCTTTGATGTCTTTCGATTTGGTGGTGTCCGCTTCGTAAAAAGGAGCAATTATAACGGATCCTCTTACTTGTCCTCGGCAAAAATGAAATCGATTTTTTTGCGTCAATACTCAGTATTTAAAGCAGAAAAGTAAAATTGTAATTATTAGCACTGGGAATGGGTTCATGCCAACTACGCGCTCGGAATACCGTCCCTGTGACCAAATAAGGCCGTCGCGCAGACATCAAAGGGACAAGGCGAAACCAGACAAAACCCTTCGAATAGGTAGAAAGAGACATACTGTTATCGTACATCACTGTATGTTCCAGCTATAGAGAAAAGACATCTCTTGACACTTTTTCCGAAATATCCTCCGCTCGTATTGTAACGGTCATAACCAATGGCGTAACTTTAATTTAGGAGATTGGAACAGTTTCGTTTTTAATTAATGTACTCCATTAAATATTTTTTTAACTGTTTAAAATAGCTTGGTTTAAGTAAAACTGGTCATTGTATCAAACATGATTGATGTGATGGCGGCTAGATGAAGAGACTAGTGGAGTGATAACAATGGGTACCACCTAAACATCTTAGTCTAAAAATAAATAATCAGATAACATTAAATGTACGAAAACTAAACACTCTTGGTATACTGAAGGAGTGAAAAGAAAAGCAGAGCTTTACTGGAGTATCGAAAGCTGATGAAGATGAAGTTGGACTTTCGGTGCATAAAACTTTTAGCTGTTCTGTACTGATCAATTCAATTGCATGTACATACATATTTTTTTCATGCTAAAATTGTCAAAACAAGTAACCCAGACCAGTAATCAACATGGTTCCTACTGTTTGTCATATTTTTATCTTGAACCTTGCGAAAATTTGTCAAATTAATTCCTTGTTGACCAAATGTTTGACAAAGAACACACAGGAGAATGGCAAAGTGCATGTTAGTATCTTGGTACTGCGAAAAGTTCTGATCTACGTAGTATTTTTACCTTCTGTTGTTGTAACTGTTGCATAGTACCGATGGTTACCCGTCGGTACTATGCCCGATGGCGTAATGGCGAAAAATAAATTACCAATCACCCATACATTAGACATGAATCTTAAAAATAATAATAACGGTTGGTGTGTCACCAGTTGAAATACAATGTATGCAAGAAAAAAAATTTAAGTATAAAAATTGACGATTTTTATAATTACTTTGATTTTATACGAAACGTTCGTACCTACCAATATTAAATATTAAGCCATACCGAAGTGCGGAAAATAGTAGGGCTTTAAATAATAGGTACCTTTTATTTATTTATTTATATTTATTTATTTATTTAACGCCGTAATGGGTTTTTACAAATATACTTAATAATTACTTTTTTTTAAATAACATAAGACAGTTAAAATAATAATACAGCTAAAGGTTACAATAATAATAGTTAAAAGGTAATAATAATAATAATAATAGTACAGAAAAACATAAGACAGATAAAATAATAATAGTTAAATGTAAAATAATAATACAGAAAAATTTAATGTCCATTTCCATTTCATTGAGATGTAAAGAATTGTATCAGCTTTATCCTATACACTATATACACTATATACAGTTATACTATCAGCAAAAATGTCAGCCGCCTCTGCATGTTCATTCCCTAATGAGTTTAAAATTTTTTAATTTGTTTAAATAATCTCTCTCACAGGGCTTAAATCTCAGATGCTCTAGAAATAAATCTCTGTATTGATCACAGCTTATCATTCCCATTATTACAATGTTCCAAACGGCCCTTCAACACTGCGCCAGCTTCGGACGGTTACGCCGCTGGTGACGGCAGCACCATTTCCAACTGATGGCTGTCGGAATGGTTGTTGGCCATATCTGAGAGTAATTACTTAACAAGATACGTAAGTCTCCCATTGGCTGAGTTACGAGCCGATATATTTGCCATTACCATTACAGCCGCCGCCCGCATAAAATTAAAATTAAAAAAGCAGTCGCAGCGCATGCGTACCGGAGTGCAGGAGAAATGCTGCGAGATGTTATGTACCGGGTACTTGCGCGCATAGTGGTCCGTCATTATAGACGCGCCGGGCTGCGTCTTGGCGCTTGCGGATTGTGTGATGCCATTTTATTTATTTATTCAACCTTTCCTGTCCGGTGCTGTAAGCTGAGTTGACACTGCTTCTAATTATGTGAATATGTTTGTAAATATACTAAAAACAGAGATATTATGTTAGGTATTCCTCTATGATGTATTTATGTATTCAATGTAACTGTGACAGGATACAAGAAAATAAAATATTTTCTCGAAGAAACTGACGTTCATTTGTCATTACGTGAATGTTATATAAGGGGGAGTGGTGAAAAATCTAAAAAGTCTACATATATGTATTGTTTTACTAGATTTATATTCTTTCTATATATAATACACACTGTTTCGCGAACATTATTTTTTTTTCTTCCCCCCCCCCCCCCAATATATTCATTATATGTCTTATACATTAGTGTTGACAAACCATAACAAATAACAGGTATATAATTGGCTACTATAGCACAGGCTATGTGAGTAGGTAGTAGCAATCCATAAAACAGAAGTAAAATATGTGTATTTAGGTAATTAATAGTTTAAATAAAATGATATATATTATAACGATGTTTATGTACAAAATAAATTGTGTAACTAGGATTTTACAAAATAAAAAATAATAAAAAAATGTACACTGAGTTTTCTTTACCGGTACGCGGATTTTAATTTTAGCATCATACTTTATTTATACGTTAATGTTACCATTTTATACTCATCACATAGATAGCTTGCGTTGATCCTAGTGAGTACCAATATTCTCTTTATTTTTTGAATTTTCCATGCTTTCCAGAAATTGATTCGATGTTCCAACCGGGTCTTTTTGTATTACCGTATATGAAAATATTTGTGCACTTTGGTGCATATGCCCAAATTAGGTGACTGAATTTGCATGTAAGACGTGCATAAGGTCAATATGATATAATATATTGAACGAAACATGAACATGCTTATAAATTTGGAGATAAAAATACTTAAACCCATTACGCAATACACATTTAAGGATAGAGAAGAATCTTCAGCATCATGAAAATATGCCAAATAAAAGACTTTGTCAGATAGGATGATAATGGAGACCTTGCTACGCAAGTGAAAAGATGAAGAAATCCAAGATTCACAAGTGGCGTTGCCTAAAAGCTTCCACTTAACTATGGAAGAGCAACTAGATCTCAATAAGAAGGCGAACGTGTAGAATAAAGAAGAAGAGAATAAGAAGAGAAAAAAGGAAAAGATAAATTTACACCCTCGAACATCTACAGCAAAAAATTTAAAAAAAAATTTAATACATGCCAAACACAAACACAAATTTCTCTCTTAAGCGATACTAGACAAATTGTATCATCAACATAAATCAGTTGTTAAACAAAGGTTTTTATTAAAACGTATGTGCATGAATTACAATTTGATTACTCGAATATATAAAATCATTTGATTTTATTTTAAAAAAATACGAAATTATTTACAATACGAATGAATGCACACAAAAATTAAATGTTTCAGTGAAGATCTGAATATATAGTGCAGAATAAAATCATTTATAAAATACATAAATGAATACGTAGGAACAAAGGAATACATTATTATTTTTTAATGGTGAAGCAGAAGATAGGAAATAAATTTTCTTGTAGGAGTGATGAGATATACGCTTATAATTTTATTTTTTGTATATATAATTTTTCAGCTGGCCGTTTATGTTTTGTATGTATTTGACAGGTGCTGTTTCGATACGAGCTGAGAAATTACTGAATTTCCTTTTCTTCCATTTTTTCATCCTGCATTTTTACAAAGGTATTTATTATTATTTTTCATATTTTTAAATTTTTTATTAATTCATATAGTATACATACATTCTGCAGGTGGTGACGATATCATGAGAAAGACCGTATATGTCTCTAGCATAGTGCGTCCGAATATATGAATTTTACATTATACACTTCCACATATTATCAAATTGTGGTGGATTGTTGCATTGCGTTAAGTGATCTCATAGAGTCTATAAGCCGTGGGCCACCCTAAAAAGACTTTCATACATGTTTCCCATATAAATACCAGTAGTTTCGTTTCTATAATTTATCTTAAATTTATAATTATCCCTCTGTATATAATATCCTGTAATTGTGTTTTCAGAACTTGCATAAAAATATTGTTAAAATAAATACTTGTAGGGTGCCTATTTAATTTCTTGTCCTTAGCGAGTTTGGCGCTCCCAGTGGCCCTCAAAGCGTTCCCACACTTGGAGAAGCTGCCGGCTCTGGAAAGGGATAAATCTCGGTAGTCACGGTGGCTGCAGTACGTGAACACTCGCATGGCAGCGAAACAGATCCCAGACCACGACCAATTGTGCTTAATTTACTTTTAAACGAATTCGCGATGGAGAAGCTGAGCCGAGGCATTTGTTTAGGATTTTATTGTCCCTGTCGAAGATTTCATTCCCCGTCCACTGTATTTGATAATTAAGGGTGAAACAATGGTTATTTATTTTCAATAAAAAACACTCGTGAAACTGAACAGACGATACACACCTTGAAAGCAACGCGCAGTAGTCAAGTAAATGTATAACTTGATTATACAACACCTTGACGATGGAAAGGTTTTTCTGAAACATGTAGAATTACCCGTATAAAAGAAGTAGATACATACAAATAATATAATCAATATTTTTTTAAATGTCAATTTACAATGTTTGCTGAATCAATTGAAAAAAAAGGATTAAAATAATTAACTTAAATATATCTTATCTAATTTTATTCTTAACATCGGTGAATCTTTTTAATTGGTCACTATGCTTTTACATTATAATGTTTAAAAAAAACTGTTAAGATTATAAATAAAAAAATAAAAATATAGGTACCTATACAACTTTTTAAAATTTTACACTGTATGGATGTTCTTACGGTGGAATCAGTGAACGTTGCACTCTGTAAAGTGATCACTTAAGCCACCTCATATTTGTAATAAACCCTAGGCCACCCTAAAAATACTTCCATACACGTTTTCAATATGAATAAATAGCTTCGTCTGTGTCTCTTTAACACTCGCCTCTCATATTTTGTTAACCTTCCTTTCGTCACTCACACGTGCCACATGACCTTATCGCAGCGATCCTTTCTTTATTATATCTTCCCAATTTTAAATATTTCTACATAATCGAGAAAAATATTCCCTCCTACTCATCCGACAACGTTTAACCGATATTTGAAAAGATTATAATAATTTCGTTGTCTGTCTGTCCCCCGTAACTTCGTATAAGTTCCGTAACTTTTTAATGTATTTTTTCACATAATTTTTTTTTTCGAAATTTTTTACTATTTTTTTATAGTACTTACCTATTTTTATTTCATTTCTTTATTTATATAAATAAATAAATACTTATTCCTTAGGAACCGACATGTCAAAGTACCGTCATTTTTGACGGTTTACAGCTAGTACTAAATAAGTAATTTAATGTTTCGTCGTTAACTTTGTGGAAATCCATTATTGACAAATTATGAAATAAAACACTGAATTTTGTTTTTTTCCACTATTTTATATTTGAGACTTGTTACACTGCATGTTTCGGAAACATCCGATTCCTTCATCAGGTGAATTAAGACCGAGGTATGTGGGAGTGGTGGTCTGGTGTGTGGGTTGTGGATTCAGCAGAAGTGGAGGGGGTATCTAGGTGGTGGGAGATCGGGAACATTGTAAGAAGGGTCGATGTGAAGGGTTGTACTTGATTATTGATTATGGTGTTTGTATGGTGTTTGTTGTGTTTAGGTTTTTATGAATTTCAAATATTTCTAAATTATTTTGTTTTGGGCCGTGCGTCTGTTTATGTAGGATGTGTATTTTTGTATTGTTGAATGTGTGGTTATTTTCACACACACAGTGTAACAAGTCTCAAATATAAAATGGTGGAAAAAAAACAAAGTTCAGTGTTTTATCATTAAAAGATATGGAAGATACTTCGTGGTGCAACATTGTTATTTAAAATATGTTTTACTTTACTTTGTAATACACACACACAATATGAGCTATTAAATTACAACTATAAGTTTCGAGAGGAGTATCATCATCAGGTATAGATGATGAGAGGGACTGCTCCTCTCGAAACTATAGTTGTAATTTAATAGCTCATATTGTGTGTGTGTATTACAAAGTAAAGTAAAACATATTTTAAATTATTCAGTGTTTTATTTCATAATTTGTTAGTACTAAATAAATTCATCTCAATTCACCAGTAATCTTTTATAAGCCGCAGAGGAAAGGGACGGATCGTCATTACGACACGTCACGTGTCTGTCATCTGCCGCGCCCCGTCATTTGCGACGCTTCGTTTAGTCGGTCACATTTCCGTCGGGGGAACTATACCCCAGACACTCTGTTACGCTTCGATTTGATCGATAGACCTTTGGAGGAGGTTGGACGCAGGCAGCCGAAAGATATCGTTTATCATTCCGTGCCTCGGAAAAAAATACCGCACCGTTATGCCGAATTTTTTGCATTCTGCATTCATATTTTTTCATTCATTTCGGGGCAGAAGTGCCGTGTTTTGGATGTTCATTTGCGAAACCGTGACGTGTCATAAAAAAATCATTTTTAACGGCGAAATGGTTGAAGACCCCGTGGCAAGAAGTTGTTAACCAACATTCAAGTCATTTTGAGATAATTAGACATTGCATTTTGCCTTTGAAAAATGTGTTTTATTGCTAATTCAAGATTGATTTATGTCACTAAAATATCAATACAGTATTTACCAAGTAAAAAAATGCGTTTATGCACAAAAAAATAAAAATATACTAATTTTCCCTAAAAAAATGTAGTTAACAACCATTTTTCCGCCTCTGGAACTCATTTTTAATAGAATAACACCTTTTTAAAATTCCTAAAACACGAACATCAAACAAACCTTCAAATGTTTTCCATTCTTACCATCCATTATCCAAAATTACAAAATTCCTGGCATGTTAATTAATAATAAAAAACCTGGTATGTACCATTTAAAATTATTGAAAAATAATACATAAGTACATATATTATAATAGTCTTCAAATAAAAACAAATGTATGACAGTACTGCCAGAGTAAAATTTATATTAACCATAAATATTACAATCAAATTGAAAGGCGTATTAATTTCAGAATGATGGCATGACCACCTTATTATTGAAGATAACATGTTATTGCCATTACTAACTGATTTGATTTTTATGAAAAAGTGTAATTAACATGTTCGTCCCTACGATTTGAACATGTTCTAATTATTTTTAAGTTCTGAACTTATTTCCAATGGAAAGAGCGTACAATATTTAGTTTAGACGGCTTATTAAATCATTTTTGACAAAAATATTAGTTAACAACTTCTTGCCACGGGGTTTTCAGTTTATATTAATAAATTTACATTTTATTTCTGAAAGTTACGATACGTAATCATTTTCCTTCCGCTGCTGCATAAAGATCTTCCAAATTAATTAATTAATATATTCAATTTCGTTAATGGGTGACACCAACCTGGGTTCCAGAAATTTCTTCTTCTTCTTCAGCTTTCATCTTTCCACTGCTGGAAATAGGCCTCTTCCATACCCTTCCATCCTTGCTTGTTATTTGCTAATTGTAGCCATTTATGGAATAAATCATCCACAGTGTCATCTACAAATAAAAAGAGACAGTTTCACGATCAAAACTGCTCAGCAAAATAAAAAAATTATTTAAAAAAATTAAATACAATGAAGTAGTGTAATTATTTGCAAAAAGAATTTGGTTATTTATAAAATTAAATTTTTATTATAAATAACCAAATTCCTGTACCAATAACGTGGAATCCTAGGTTATTTGTATTAAAAATTGAAATAATCGTATTATACGAAGCGTTTTCTTTTTATTACTTTAAATATAATAGTTGATAGGTACTGATTCCTCATTAAATTAATTAACTGCTGCTCTATAAAAACAATTTAAAAATTGAAAGTAAAAAATAGAATGAATTATAGAAATCTCACGGAGACGAAAATATTTATATGAGAAACGTGTATGGTCATTCTACACAATGCAATGTCCACCAATTCCATTGTAAGAACGCGCACACATTATCAAATTTTTGAAATAAAAAATTGATAATGCGTGGATATAAATAGCTTCATCTATGTGTGACTTTTACGATTAATCTTAATTAGATAATTATCCCGCAGTGGACAAATCCAGTAATAGAGTTCTCAGAACGTACATATAAAATAAGCAAGGTGAGTTCGTATCTCTCCCAGGACACAAAAACTTATTGAACCAGCCTAGTAAATCGAGAAACCGCTTAATAGACCTTCAGCTTCTGAGGGCCAGAGAATCATATGGGTAATTGGAGACTGAAATAATCACTTTCAACAAAGTTCTTTATAAAGAAGAATTAAAAGACATTTTATAGTAGTTAAATGGAATAATTAATAACGAAAGTAAAGTAAAGAGTTAACGTTTTACAGGTCGTAAGCCCTCGGCTATCCTATGAAAAGAATATCATACAAGTTTGTCATATAAATAAAGTCTTCTCTGAAATTCTTCTATAATTTATCTTAATTAATATTTATTCGTCTGTGAACAAGTCCAGTTCTCAATGGGTTCTCAGAACAAACATATAAAAATATTGTTAAAATATATACCTACTGCATAAATATCTTGTGTACATTGAAAAAATATTGCATTAATACTCCACTTTAATAAATAAAATAAAAAATAGAAAATTTGTTTGAATGTGTTAAGACTAACTTCCAATTAAATAATTTGTTAAATAATCTTCATTTTATTTTAATACCAAAGTTAACAATTAATTAGTGGTAAATGCGTTGAGCTCTTCCCGTTCTAGACAGAGCAACCCCAGGCAAGCCAGTTGTGATTATTATCCACTTCTAATAAGAGAACACAATCCCTTGTTTACATTATATAATTTATTAATATCTTTTTAGTACCATGTAAGTGATCGATATTCGTTTACGTTATATCGACCATTTAAAGTGTTGATTGTTAACATTGGTTAATTATTTGTTTTCCTTGGGGCCAACAACCGACGCGGGACCACTAAATCTTCCCGACAACAGACTACGGGACCCCGGGCCAAGTCCCTCCACCCTACAGGATGTCCCGCCGCCAGGCCCTACAACCTCCCCGAACTCAAGGGATAATCATAACCGCTCCGTTTAATTTATTTTTAACAAAATTTTTACAATTCTTCAAATATTTGGAATTCTGTCCTTAGGTTTTCACGGCCATTCAGAATCTTCTGTGTATAGTTTTCAGGGATATTCTGCCGTGTATATGTGACCTCTCTGGCCAACGTTTCTGATCCCATTGCAGGGTCCATCATCAGGGCTGATGTCCACATCAGCCCTGATGATGGACCCTGCAATAAGAATAGAATATTAGAATATACGATAATAAGAATAACAATAAGAATAGAATATTAGAATATAACAATAGAATAGAATAGAAGGCAGAATATCCCAGAAAACTATACACAGAAGATTTGGAATTCTGTTTTCAACATACCACTAGTATAGTGTATCTATTGCTGGTGAGGTTAATTAATTTAATTAATTTGTATAAGGACACATTGCCAAAAATTGATCTGAGAGATTTTTTTCCAACTGTCGATCTATGCCTCCTATAGGCGACACAGTGTCTGAGGAGCATAATACCTTTAACATGTTCGGTATCTCTAATAAAAAAATAATTCCCACCAATTCCTCCAGTAAAGTGAAATGGATCCAATACCTACACAATAACCTATACAATGTAAATGGGAAGACATCAGTAGGAAACAACACTACATACAATTCCAGAATAGTCAGATAGTCAACACATTGACTATAGTATGTATTTATTCGTATAACATCACGGATAAACCGTTCTTATAAACAACACAGATACAGTTTAGCAAAGTAGCATTAGCAATAGTAATAGTAGCATTGTTGATTAGTAAAGTAGCATTGTTATTTGATGGTAGTAATGATGGCAATTGCAATTATAGGCCGTTATCTGTCTGCTGCTAGATGAAGGTCTTCCCGAGTGTCTTCCATTTTTTAACTTCGTAAAAAGCCATTAGGCCAATTACTAAAACACGTCACAAAAACTCCAAAGCTTGAGTATATCGTGTAGACGGAACACCCAGTATAAAGTGTCATTCCCACTTTCCTACGACTATCCATCGCTCCTTTTAACTGTCCATTGTTATTCGTACATACATATGTACATAATATATCACCAAATGACTGCGTTTATTCAAGGATGGGTCGTCCTCCAAGTTGTGTGGTTTGCCGATGGCCATTTCAATTTCCTGGCAAATTCCATTATATGGACTATTCTTGTTTTTTCGTTTGCAGGGATTTTAGGGTTCTGTAAACTCTGCAAAAAAATTTCTTTGAAAGGGGTCAAGGACCCTGTTTTCATATTTAATGTAATAATGTAATAATGTCCATGTTTTCGACGCGATTATAATATGGCATTTTAGAAAAAAAAACATTATGATCATCCTGTATCTATATAGCACGTGCGTAATCGATACAATATTTACATATTTAAAAAATAAGACACCGTTTTGTAGCGAGGGTTTCAATGCCTTCATCTAATGAATCAAATTATTTTTGGTCTCACTCGAAATATTTTATTCCATCATTAGCCAATACGTCATTTAGATTTATCGATACTTGAGGTTCACGCTTAAATGATTTCATCTGCCTTGGTTCGTGTTCAGACGCAGACCTTCATCTAGTCAAAGGACCAAGTATACAAACTGATATTATACTTATTTTATTTGGAAACCAAATAAACAAATTGATAAGTAACATGGTTAGAAAAAATCAAATCGCCCAATAATTATGCATCATCCATTTAAGGATGCAAAAGCATTTTATGGATGCAAAAGATGCAAGAAAATCGGTCATATTAGTGTCGATCTTTCTTAAGCAAATCTTTATATCAGGTGAGATTTACGTATTAAATAACATCCGTGAATACTATTATATACCAATTTTAGTTTTTATTCTCGTCCTGAAAAATATGAAATGTTTTGTAGAATATTGAAAAAATTGAGATTCCGCCTTAGATGTTTCCACAACCAATCTCAGCAGTTGAAACGTACAAAAAATTTGCTAAATTAATTACTTATCCTTATTAATACTCAATTTTTCAGTTACCATGTTTTACAGTTACAATTTTAATATTATCAGACGTACAATAGATATTGTTTAATGAATTTCATTCATCGCTTTTTATACCTTTTAAATGACGATCCTATTAAATATTGGTCGTCTCTATTATTAATTTCTCCGATCTTTCAAACATATGACACTGAAAATAGCTGCACCTTTTATTGATAAAATTAAACGAAATAAATTTGTTTATCACCATTTAATTTTTAGTAAAACCTACCGGTTTCGATAGGTTTTACCAAAACCAAAACCAAAACCTTGACACTGAGGTATGATTGTTCATAATTTTGTAAAGTTTAATTAGTATTAAGTATACCCTGACGAAGGAACGTTGTTCCCGAAACCGATTGGTTTTACCAAAAAATTAAGTGGTGATAAACAAAGTTATTTCCTTTAATTATATTCATAATGAATAACCACACAGTAATGGCAAAATACAATAGCACATTTTATTATAAATATTTTTACAATACAAGCTTCAACATAGGATTGATATTATTTTTGTGTATTTTTATTTATTTATTTATATTTATATATCTTTATTTAGTTAATGATACATTGTTTATCATTAGCTAATATTAAAAAAACATTATATATATACATATATATATATATATATGTACACTTATTAAATAATTCAATAAATATAATTTCTCTTCATACATTTTCCAGTGCCGTTTACATTCTTGTTTGAAGATGTTGATTCTGCTTAGATTCCTCATATCTCCTGGCAAGCTATTGTACTTATTTATTCCCTTGTAGTAAATACAGTTTTGTGTGTTTGTCTTTTTTCTATTTGAAATACTTATTTTGTTTGCATTTCTTGCGTTACATTTGATCTTATTTTTAAAATATTTTTCCATTTTGTCGTTTAATGTTTTGTGAATATTGTATTTAATTGTATTGTAGTATTGTATTTAATTCATTGTATTTAATTTTAATCCTTGTTTTATATTAATCTAATTTAAATTTGATAACATCTCTTTAATTTTGGAATATCTATTTCTCTGTAGAATTATCCTCATTGCTCTATTCTGTTGAATTTGTAATTTTTTAATATCTCCTTCATTACATAGGTACAAAATAGTGTATGAGAAGATGTATGAAAGCAAACGAGGCAAGAGTGGTATGCCGGGATAGAAGAGTGTGGCATTTTATTATTTAGGCTTATACCAGTGGGAAAACAGCGAAAGGATTAGATGGTTGGACATTTAAAATTGTGTTTAATCCCGTACAAAATAGAAACGTACATCATAATAGATACTGTACTCTAGTATCTCTTGCGTAAATGTTTCATAACTTTACACTTTTTACTACACTGATACGAATACGTACAGAATACAGAGTGTATTAATGTATTAGTAGCTATCCTTGCCTTGTTGGTTGATGACTAGCAACTGACTATTGGAGTGTGCGCACTAGTGATGTAACGAATATTTGCATTCGCATTCGCGAAAATTCGCACATTTTGAATATTCGCATTCGCATTCGCAAAGTTCAAGCGAATGTTTTGCGAATATGAACATCGAAAAAACATAATATTAGGTTAATAAAAAGTCCATTCATATCTTATTTTTTTATTATTAGAAAAAGTAACTTTACCTCGTAATCACATTATCAGTCTTCACTTTACTTTATCATTTGGTATTATTTATTTACCATCTACTTCTACATTGGGTAATAAAGCTTAAGATTCCAGATCACTACTAATTAACAATTAACTTCTCATTAGAACTCTGAAAACAAAAAATACAATAATTAAATGTAAACAAACAAAAACAAATTATTCTCTGAAACTTTTATCAATCTTTACATAAGTTTTTAATGTTAGGTAATCATCTTTTTGAACGAAACTAAAAACAAAAATCAAACAAAAACTATGTTCTTCAATTACAAACTATAAATAATTTATGTTTTATAAAAAAACACATTAAACAAACAAAAACAAAATTATTTGCGCGCCTCGCGCGAAACTGAGCCGCTATGCCATACATAATTAGCGCTAAATTAAAAAAAAACAACATTCGTATTCGCGGATGCTCAAAAAATGACATTCGTTACTAGTGCGCACACGTGTTTGTACATTGAAGGAAGATTTGTTTATTTATAAAGCTGGAGTGCTAAAATATTTTAATAGTTTTGCTGCCAAGATATTTTTTATAGCTAAAACGTTTCCTCTACATATAAAGATTTTATTTTCGAGATTAAGTATAAAGAGACAAAAACTCAAACCCGTGGGCACGATTCAAATTGACAACGAGAGTGGACATCTGATCACAAAGTTAATAAGAACCACAGACACCTACAACAATTTATTTTGAAAAGTTACAATTACAAACAAAAGGAATTAAATTACAAACATTTATGCCGACTTATACGCTATTGCGGAGATTAAAATGCACCCAAATTATAAACGAAACATCAATGGTCAGTGCAGTGACATTTAACGTTAGACCTACGACTAAGTGAAGCATGATACAGAACTTAATCAGAGAAGAAGCAAAATCCGAAATGAAACTTCATCCACATCCTCAATAATATTAATTAATAAGTGTAAGTGTTTAATGTGTATTTTTTTTATTGTAATTGATTAGATGATTAACACTTTTGTGAAATGCAACAGATAAATAAGGCATGTTAAAAAAATCAAATAAACTAAAAAATAAGATAATTATCTTTTATACCTTTGATGTCATAATAATTGCGTCGTTAATGAACCTACAATGAATAATTACAAAAATCGAAATATCTTAACTCACATATCACATCTGTCGATAAAGCGTTTTAAAAAATAAAACAGTAAGTCTCGTAGTGAGCTTTAACCCTAGATCATTGCTCGGGGTGAAAAACAACCGACTCATAATGGCTGGCTCCAGATCAGAAGATCACGCGGAGGTTACATAATTTAAAGGATGGAATATTATGTGTATGAGCTGAAGAATTAGATTATCTGTGTGTGTGTGTTTGTGTCAAGAAGTCACGGTTATAGTAATTATAGTACCCCTTATTTGTTAGTAAGTATTTTTTATCAAGGCCAGGATATTATGATAAACTTTTTGAAACGCTGTAATCCGGAGTTCAGAGCGAACTCAGTTGTCAGCCCAGCCTGAGAAAGCCTCATTGTATATTAATATGGTGAAGCCTTTTATAAAATACTTTAATTACGGACTAATTAATCCAGAACATATTTATTGTTTGGGTAGTAAAACAAATTCTTTGTCAAAAGGGAAAAGATCATCTTCCAGTATTAAGTTTCATACGAATTGAGTATTGGAGGACGGTCCTGTTAAAAGCTTCAAGACCCTTAAGCGTGAATAAGATAATGTATGACGCAAAAGTGATATGCCTGGACGGAAGAGTATCGCGTTCTACCTTTTCTACCTGTTTCCAAGGGAATAAGACGTGATGGTTAGTTAAAGTGAGAGTAAAAATTTTAATCAGTTGATTTTAGACGAAATGCGAGCAATACAGGGTTAACACCGAATGAGCTTTGTATTTGAAGTCAATCGTAATTTATACGAATATAAATCATCCTCTCCGCCTTGTAAACATGACCTGGGAATGTGTTCCGCTGTGCCCAAAGGTGGCGATCGAATGGAAAATTGATTTATTTCATTACTGCGGCCATTATTAATATCCGTGCTTTCGGGATCGACCGCTTTCGTGGCGTTTTTTCGAGTGAGCGAAAGCGCCGATCGCACCGCCACGGCGATTAATCACTCGCCGTACTCGGCGCATTGAGAGAGAAACACAGATCACATGTTTTAAGGCATGAGTCAAGAAGGTATCCCCCCTAACGATAAGTGATAAATGTGATAATTAAAGAAGCAATCCGACCGATCGACCAAACTTGCTCGCAGACCAAACCTCTAATATTTAATTAAATGCATGCAATATCTATTTAGTATTTTAGGTTATACCAAAAAAATGCGCTTTGAAATAACTAATGGCAAATCAACTGAGTAAAGCGAATCTTATTAAAAATAAATAAATAAAATTGATAAAATAAAAAATTAGCTTTGATAAAAAAAAAGAAAGTAAGCAGAAAGAGATCTAATTTATGAATTTATATAATACGTACTTAAAAAAAAACAATGTACACAAAATGTATAGATTGATAGCTATATTAATATAATAAAAATGGAGAAAAACTTTAATTCTATCAAAAACACTAATAATAAAGTGATATATAAAGAAAAATAAAACATTAATCGAATGACATAAAGTATAATAAAATTACAATAAAATGAAGAATAATAAAATCAAAGAAGAAACTTAACACTACAACAAAATAAAATAAAAGTCGACAATCATGTCTGAAATTCAAGAAGCAACAAAATTACAACAAAATGAAATAATTGTAAAGAAATAAAATCTGGAACAGCTCAAGAAGCAATAAAAATTACAACAAAATAAAATGAAATATAAAATTCAATAAGCGAAAACAAAAGAAAGACATGATATCAATAATTATAAACGACCGAAATTGTCCAGAAGAACTTTCTTCATAGGCGGTTAGTGTTTCCGAAAAAACAACCGACAGGTAGCCATACTCGTTTCCTAACCTATAGAGTCTTCAAATAGGTGAGCTATAAAGATAATTTACTCTAACATTGTCATAATGAAGCGATATACTTTGTCTAGTGCTCCTGGAAGGATGTGATAAAAAATTAGCTGCGTTAGTTCTGAATCGTTGTAATAATTATTTACAATTTTATACAATAATACGAGATCAGCAATTTTCCTTCTATCGGATAACCTATTTAGTTTAATTAGAGACAATAGAAAATTATAATTTATGCCAACTGTTGGTATATGTAAAAAAAATTAACAACTCTCAAAAATTTGTGCTGCACTCGTTCAATATTATTGGTATTTTCATAATTTTCGTAATTTCTTTAAATTAATCTTTATTTGTTCTACTCTCGTATAGTGATTAATGTAGAAGATGATAGTACAGTATAGTGATTTTTTGTAGTTATATTGATTGTTGAGTTTAATATTTGATGAAATTTTATACTTTATGTCATTCGCTTAATTCTTTCTTTTTTTTCTTTATATATCACTTTATTATGAGTTGGTTATTGATTGTTGAGTTTAATATTTGATGTAATTTTGTTATACTTTATGTCATTCGCTTAATTCTTTATTTTTCTTTATATATCACTTTATTATGAGTTGGTTTTAATAGAATTATAGCTGATTTCCTTTTTTTCTTATTACCATTCAATCTATACATCTTTATATACATTTTTTTAAATAAATAAATATACAACTATCCAAATCTGATAGATGTGTGGTGGATTATGGGTGGAATCGGTGAAATGACATAAAGACAGGTCGTAAACCTTTCGTCTATGTGAGATATATACTAATTGATCTTAATTAGTAAATAGTTACTGTTGACGACGTCGTGGAGGATTTGTCGCCATCTGTCTGGTTCATTTCCGGGAATGGGTTCTGGATAGAAGTTTTAACTGGGTCAATCCATCGTGTTGATGACCTTACACAAAATATAATGCCTTCCATCCTTCCTTCGATCAACAACTTTTCCATGACGTCCTCAAATCCGGAAAATTTACCAAAATTCGCACCTATATTAATAATATACACGGGTGACCCTCATAGAGGTAGTAGAATAATTTTTTCCTTATTTTAAATGTTAAATAATATTAATTTATTTAAAAAAAAACAAACAAATAAAATATAATTTAAAAGAAAATAAATAAAAAATATTTGTTTACTAAGTATTGTATATCCGACGATATACACTAAGAAACGGAATACCTTCAAAAACTTTAAAACTAATTATCAATAAAAAATTTGAATTCGAACCACATTTCAGATTTTCAATTATCTGAAAATAATGTATATTTCGTGGACATATTTTTTTAAAACCATAATTCTTTTCTTTTTCTTAATATTCTTATTTATTAATTATTGTTGTTATTATTATTAACTATTGTTGTTATTATTATTAACTATTGTTGAGTTGAGCTTTGTACAAGAGACATAAGAAATATTCACATTTCCAAAAAGCTTACAGAGGTATTTTACTTCATATATACTTTATCACAGAAAGTCTCTTAAAGTATGAGTAAAATAATGTAAGAATAGGAATAGAAAATATTTTATATAAGTTTGAGTTTATGTAATGTCGATAACGCTTGAAAATGAAACAAGAATACCTAGAAAAAATTTAAAGCTAAAGTAAATTTTAATGATTTTAATGATATATTTTAAATCTCGTTTAAGAGCCTCTTGAGACAGATTTATATTGTTTATTTTATTTGTATAGTATAATATTTAATAATGATAGGCCTTGTTAGCTTAGTACATTAGCCGCCTTTTTGTATATCAAAGCGCTTCAAATAGAGTATTCAAATATGTATTGCATCTAACTGTCATGTATGCACTTGTATGTTCTTCTTTTGCTGCTTTGCCCGCTGGCTTTTTTTTTTGCATTTTAAGGGTTTAAGGCTTTAAGGTTCTTTAAGCTTTAAGGCATAAGGTTTAAGGTTTAAGGCCCGGTTTAAGTCGACGGCAATTATGTTCTGAGCTTTGTGAAACTATTTATTATCTGCATTGATTTCTGCCCACTATCATAGGTTCTTCAACCAGGATCCAATTCTTCCCCTCATTGTTTCCCATCGTCGCCAGGCGGATTTTTTATAATTAACACATATTAATGTTTGAGTGCAAAAAAATATGTACTTTTTTAGGAGACTGGGTTTGTTCCGTTTTTATCAAATAATGTTATAGTTCTAATATTTTTCTGTTTTTTTTTTATTCCATTATAACCCTTTCTATATAATAAGTACCTACCAATAATGCTTAAAAATTAAAAATATAATTAAAATAACACATACCTACTAGATAAAACTCGGTCTGAGACACCGTGCGCGAGTATATGTTATGCCGTTGGGCGCGGGTATACCTTTTGATGTGATTTTGACATAATGAAGTTTACTTGAAATGTTGGGTCCAATGTTTTAAAACAGCCTGTGTAATAATTGAATTATTAAGAGTTTATAACATTCTACAAAATATCCATCTGTATATTACAATATAGGCCTTGCAATATAACGAACAAGCCACAAGGTCCAAAAAATGTAGCAAAACACAACACGAAAATTATGATGATATCATGAATATCGTAGACCGGTGTAAGAAGCGCTTCACGTCTGTTTATTTTATCAATTGTAAATAAACAAACACTTGGTACCAAAATTTTAAATTAGCATTTTTGTTAGGTTAGGTAAAAAAACATATTCTATGTAAAAAATTTGCCTCTTGTGTTATTTAATGGTAAGCAAAACATCCTAAAAATGTAGCGAAACACATCACGAAAATAATGAGGATATCACGAACATCGTAGCCCGCTTTAAGAAGCGTGTCACGTCCAGTGGACAAGGAGCGCCGCCGACATCATTTTTCTTTCCAATAAAGCAGAGCGTGGTAGGAATTGGCATTGTTTATTTTATCAATCGCTTGAAATGTTTGGGGGGGGGGTTGTGCTTCTACCCTCCCCTCAGGAGCGGCGCTAATGAGCCCGGCACGCGCCCCCCCCCCTCCCTCGCGGGGATTGCGAACGAATTGGATATCGTGCGCGCGCCCGACGACGTGCCCGGCGACAGGGTCTAAATACTCGCTCGTCTAAATAATCAATTCTCAGGGCAACGTCAGGAGCCGCACAACGAAAAGCTGAACGATGGTCTTGCACCGGCCATCATCTCCTGATGAAGGTAGTCATTTAGTACTGACAAAAAGCGTGACGTAAAATCGCTCGCGATTTGGATAAAATTATTTATTTATTTATATATACCATTCTGTTTTGCTGGAAAACGTTCAGAGACGAGCCACAAAATTGCCATTGGGTCTTAAAAACCTGGAATATGCGGAAAGGCTGAGAGTCTTAAAACTGACACTCAGGAGCGACGTGCAAGAGATGACCTCATCGAGACATTCAAGATTCTATCGGGCTACTACAATATTCCTAATATGAGAGATATGTTTGCATTAAACACTAATGTGGGCCTTTGAGGACATCACCTGAAGTTGGACAAGTCTCGATTCTCGTGTAACCCAAGAAAGCGTGCATTAAGCAATAGAGCGGTCAATATGTGGAACATTTTGCATGAGGGCGTTGTGTCTGCAGCCAGTGTCACCAATTTAAGTATAGGCTGGATATTCAAATGAGAGACAGTGATATGGGCCTATCAGCTTAAGCTGCCTGCCCATTATAAAAAATAAAAAAAATAATAATAATTCAAAGATAGACGCGATTACCTTTTATATGGTGGTTTTTGTGAAAAAAATGTAACATTATGATTATTTCTTCAATAATTACAACATAACTCTGTATAAACATTATTTATATCAATAAAAAGAAATTACAAAGTGTTTAATTAAATTAGAAAGTATTTTATTTGTTTTAATATAAAATTAATATTAACTTTTATGTGACCACTTGAATACATATTTGAGGGTTGCCTAAAATTATTTTATGTAGGTACATAAAGGGTACTCTAGATCATAATGGGTACTTTTAAATAATGTAATTTTCTGTATTTTTTTTTATTAATTGTTAAAAACCTTTTTTATAGTTTACGAAACTTTATGATCTTTGTAACATTCAGCTTCCGAAATGTACTTGAGTAGTTCTTTTTAAAGAACAAAAATCTCTCAATTCTTCTCTGACATAACTAAAAGCCTACAGAGCGCCCCCCCCAAGTTTTACAAGAAAATTTTTCACTATGATGTACTGACTCTTCTACTGCCATTTAATATTTTACTCACTTAAAAATGCTCAAGATATATTATAGATGTCTCATAGAGACGGAATTATATTTTTTAATGGGAAAGTGGGTATGGAAGTCTTTGGGTGTTCATAGGGCTTACGACCGATCGTAAGGCTGGGTTAAAGGATCACTTTACAGTTACATAATGTAACGTTCAACATTTCCAACATGATAGAATATCATATCTATCAAATTTTTGTAAATTGTATGTATATTTAAGTTTTACAATCCGTTTCATGTGTGTGTTGTAAATACAGATGTGACTAATAAGGTATCTATATTTATTGGAATTTTTTAAAGTAATATCCTTTATACGTGTAATGAAGTTCTGCCGAATTATTAGCATTTCAGTAGAATACGCCTGAAAATTATTTTCAATTATTTTAATTTTTAGACTTTCCAGTTTTTTATATTCATAATTTGTCCAAATTTTTCAAAGAACACAGTACCTACTGGATTTTATCTATAATATATTTTGATTAATGATAAAATCCAGTACTGTGTTCTTTGAAAAATTTGGATTAACTCGAAATATTCTGAATATAAAAACTGGAAAGTCTAAAAATTCTATAATATATTTTGATTTTATAAAATATAAAAAAATATATATAAAATCCGATCCATATATATCAAATCCAAAATATTCTGAATGCTTTTAACGTTCAAAACTACAGAGAACACTTAAGACTAAATCGAAAATATATTGACGTAAGACCAGT
Source organism: Agrypnia vestita (assembly GCA_016648135.1). Taxonomy (NCBI): domain Eukaryota; kingdom Metazoa; phylum Arthropoda; class Insecta; order Trichoptera; family Phryganeidae; genus Agrypnia; species Agrypnia vestita. The sequence continues at coordinate 64,828 of JADDOH010008081.1, read as the reverse complement.
TTACATGTATTCCTATACGAACTTGGCGTGGTCCCGAACAATGCCATTAAAAACGACATTATTCCTGATTCATGGCGTGCAGTCAGTATTATGAAATATTATGTACTTATGATTTTTTTAATCAATGTGAAAGACTAGGTTGTGTCTACGAGACCTACAGGGAACATGGAATTTTATTATATTTAATAGTTCAGGATAGTCAACGTTGCCCGATATAATTTTTAGTAGGTACATCAAGTCACCTATTTCCCGACGTTTGTATATACGTACACTTCATCAAGGATGGCTGAACCGGTTGTGAGGAGATCATTTCCAACAACCCTTTTGATACGATCCGCAGTGCCGGCCCATCACGCCGCCTTGACTTCGCTGAATGACCTCGACCAGGGCGGGCTGACAAAGAGGCTGGGCGACTCCTGGCCGCCGCACGCGCCCTCGGCAAAATAATTTTCTCAGGCCGCCCTCCCCGCCCCAGGTGGGCGCTCGGCAGGTTTAAATGGGGGCGGGGGTAGAGAGGCGCACGCGGCCGCCACGCGACCCCACGCGACCCCACGCGCCCCACACGTCCGCCCATTATCCGCGATGCGCCCGCCCGGTCGGAGCTCATTGTTTAATTCGAGTTTATTCCTATTAATGAAATAAACCACTCGATAGCCGGTAAATTCGGATTTGCCCCGGCGTCTGGGGGCTGGTTTATTATACTGTTTTTAAAAAGATTTTTCTATTATTTCCGTTTCAATGGGGACGGCCGTGGCGGCACGTCTCCGCACTCATCCGTGATTTGTAATTGGTACTACTTGGGGTGGGTGGCTTGAATTTGCTTTGTGTTTTTTATTACATGCTGCCGTATTTATTTAAAGAATTGCCAAGTACCTCAAAAATATATTTACGAAAATAAAAATGGTATGAATTGTATATTTTGTTTGTCAATATTTAATTACTTGCGGTGTACCTCAAGGAAGCAAAATTGCACCTCTGCTATCATTGCCTACTCTATAATCCTTAGTCTTAGTCTTCAAAGATTTTCCTCCATTACTTTTCTGTACTGGATATCTTAGACAGACATCTCATTGAACACATTGCAGTTCCATTTTAGTATAGCCCTTCCAAGCCAAACCACATAATTATTTATATTATGGCAAACTATATCCTATTCATATTCTACATCAATTAATCTGGGACTTAAAGATTGAAGTATTTTTCATTGATATAATTAATAAAAATAAACTTAGTGTTCAACACTTTTATATTGAAAAATATCAAAATATTTCAGAGCCCATTTCCCCTTCGTCAAAATACAATTGTTTACTCACAAAATTAAATTAAAAAATCAAAGTATACACAGTAAAAATATAAAATATTTTCAATACAAAAGTGGTGAAAAGTAAGTTAATTTTTATTAATTATACCTATTAATAATGTCACCACAAAATTATTTTGCTGTTTTTGAAGAAGAAGATATTTTTTATTTCCTTTAATATTTTTGGTTGTATATAAAATATGTTGAGATTGTCAATTGATTGTCAATTTTAAAATTTGTGTATGTCTAATTTAGCTACACAATCGCACCATTATTCTGGATTGCTTTCGCTTTCGCCAGGCGCCGTCACGTTCATCTGGCTGCGCCATATTTCACCCGTCGCTGTGGAAAACCGCCAAAGTAAAAGAGTGAAAAAACCAAGTGACATCTAACAAATGAATCCCGAAGCTCGACGGGGGCTGTCAAATGTTACACTTTGTGAAAAATTAAACCCCACCTTTCCGGAGACGTGATCCGCTTAGCGCGCCAAAGCTTCTCCAGTATCGGCGCATTCTGACAATTATTACTGCAAGTCGCCTCATCTCGTGTACATTTATACATTTTTCGCTTATTTTGTTCGTCATTAAAAATATGAACGTGTTTTGGAATAAATAATTTTCACATGAAATATCCCAGTATTTCACCCAAAAAAACAGTAACGAGTGAAACGTAAAATGTACCGAAAATTTTATATTACATTTTCAATTTTACCTTGTGTTTTTTTTTCGACTTTAAATTTAAGAAAATTGGGGTTTTGGAACACCAGGGATATAGAGCCAATAATGGTGATGATGTAATTTCCATTAATAATAATTTCGAATGTCTATCGGTAACACCATTTATTTAGTTACATATTATATTATATGATTTTGAAATTGATTTTATCATGTCCTTACTTATGAAATAGCCATTTTGTATAGAAAAACTCAAGCCATTGAATTTTTCTATTGTGAGCAATAGTCACTTAAAATATTTCATAAATTATAATACATTTTGCAGGGTAGTTTAAATTCCTTTATTTTGATTATAGTTTGTAGGTTGTAGAATATTTTTGTATTTTGTGCATTAAATAATTTTTTATTTTGTTTTTATTCTGTACTCTTAAACATTCACAATTTTTTATATTGTATAAACCAAAATCGTTATCTAATTAAATTATAAGGGCAATAATCCACGACTAATTAAAAAAAATTGTACCAAAACACTGTAATAAATTCTCCGATACTATGTTTACTAACTAAGCTCATGAAAACTTTTTTCAATTTGTCTTATTTTATTTCATTTTCATATAATATGCATCGCTTTTTTTACTAGCTATTTGCAGTTTCTTGTACAAAACTCTTAGAGTAATTTAAGATCATCTCGATTTCAGGTTGAACGTATACGATCTGATCCATAATATGAAATATGCAAATAAATCTCTAGTTGGATAGGGGGGTGGAGGAGGAGCCACGATAATTTGAAAATGGAACTGTGTAATAATATCCAGGGAAGAAGATTCACCATCATCATTATTTTCATCCCCTTATCTTAGGAGGGTTGGGGAGCCTAACGCACCTCCATTTTCCTCTGTCTTACGCTATTTCAGAACTGGATAAGTAATCAAGATCTAATATAGTTATTATTGATATAAATACAAATTTAATTCGGAATTCTTCATGAATATCATTATTTTGGCATCCGCAATAAGTATCCAAGCAGAGGTCTTGACATCTAACTGTGAGAAACCATTTTCGGTGACCATGTATACAATATTACAGTGAAAACCGTGAAAAAATGTTTATATACTATTTTTCCGTGCTTGTTTTTCTTTAAGTAAAACCATTAATGAAGAACCAATAGGTGATCATAAAGAACCATGTGAAAGATGTCATCAAATCAAATGTGATTATTGCTCACAAAAGAAAAAGCCTGGAACAAATGAGATTGAATGACATGAGCTGAAAATTCATTTCAGTTGGAAGCCAGGCCTTGGTCACAGTGAATTAAATTAGAACTTAAGATGCATCATCTCAAATCTTCAACACAGGATGAGAACAACTAAATAATTATTTTTTAAAATACAAATGTCAGAAATTTGTCGGAGGTGAATCTGCGTTTAAAAATGAGAAACAATTTATATCTTCTTCTTAAGCCTTAATCTCTCCACTGCTAGATATAGGTCTCTTCCATATCCTTCCATCCTTCCTTTTTGTTTGCTTATTGTAGCCATTTCTTTCCCTCTACAGCGGCTATATCATCGGTCCATTTCTTTTGAGGTCTTCCGATGCCTTTTTTATTATCCCAAGGTCTCCATTTCAGAACTCTGGGAGGCCATCTTGGAGCATCTTGCCTTGCAACATGTCCTGCCCATTGCCATTTTAGCTTCGCTACACGATCCATGATATCCACTACTCTATTTCTGCGCCTAATTTCGTCATTTCTAATTCTATCTCTTGGGCTTACTCCAAGCATGGATCTCTCCAGTGATTGTTGCGTGCATTTGAACTTTTCTACACTTTTCTTTGTAAGTGCCATAGTCTCCACTCCATACGTCATCCTGACAGTATGTATGATTCAAAGGATTTTCTTTTTAGGCTAATTGAGATCCCTTTGTTCTCGAAGATATGTTTGAGTTTGCCAAAAGCAGCCCAGCTCATTCCTATTCGTCTTGGCAATTCTGCTGTTTGGTTCTCTTTGTCCATTTTTATCTTGTGCCCTAGGTATATGTACTCATCTACTATTTCAATATGTTCAATAGATGATTTTGTTCTCTGGACTCAAAATTTTTGTTTTCTTTACATTCATCTTAAGACCAACTTTGCTCGAAGCCTCGTGTAGTTCTTTTATCATTATACTTAGTTATTATTGCTCACAAAAGAAAAAGTCTGGAAGGAATGAGATGGAATGACATGAACTGAAAATTTATTTCAGTTAGAAGCCAGGCCATGGTCACAGTGAATTAAATTAGAACTTGAGATGTATCATCTTCAAATCTTCAACACAACACAGGATGAGAAAAACAAATTTTTTTTTTTTAAATACAAATGTCAGAAATTTGTCGGAGGTGAAACTACATTTAAAAATGAGAAACATTTATGACAAATAAATTTATGTGGATTTTATACCGTGCGTATAAGTATTAAACTAAATTATAAGTACATTGTGGTTGATAAACTTGTGCGGATTTTTTTCTGAAATTTTCACATTTTCAACGAAAAAACGTCATGCATTTTTTTTCAAAATCCAGGATGCAACTCTGCAATTGATCATGTATTACACGCTCCATTAGAACCTCGTGGTCCCTGGCATGATACGGGCTTCTTACACTATGGGTTTCAGGTTCGTCATCCGGCGAGGTTACAAAATGTTTTACAATTGAACTTGTACAATATAGTACCATTGGACTTGTATTAAAGCGAATAAATTTATAATATTTGATATAGTTAACTTTAATGACAGTCCGATTTATAACTGATAAGTCAGAAATATTAAAATAACAATGAAAAAAAAAAAACTTTGAAGTGGTTTATCTACTTTAGGCAGTGATAGGCGAATAATATCAAACATAATAATTTCGCTGTCTGTCCGTTCATCAGTCTGTCTGTCCGTATGTCCGTTCGTCAGTCTGTCTGTCCGTAAATTCACTTTATGTCCGTAATTTCGTTCGAATTCCCGGCTAAAAAGCAAAGTAAACGACCGCAGATGGGGCTTGAACCCCGGGCCGGCAAACTCGAACCGGCCGTTCAACGCGTGTTGCTACCGCTGCCTAATGTCAAAAATATACTACACTGTTTTATTCCACTATATTTATTTTGAATTGTTAGAACGTTTTCGGGATTTCTTCCATTGTCAATAACAATACGTTTACAACGTCATAAAAGTGTTGTAAACGTATTGTTATTGACAATGGGAAAAATCCCGAAAACGTTCTAACAATTCAAAATAAATATAGTGGAATAAAACAGTGTTGTGTTTACCCTCATTTTTTAAAATATTAAAAATGAATTTCCACAACGTTACAAACAAAAAACTTGAACGTTTAAAAATATACTGTATAATATACTAGGGTTTAGCGAACCATTTCATGTTCACATATATTACACCACGCAAATGTGCAAAACGCTACAGTAAATGGGTTTATTCAGGCTGGTGTAGTGTTAACAAATACAAAAAAAAATTACTCATATTACTGTAAAGATAAAAATTAAAGAAATACTAATGTGGGATACATGTATATTCATGGTTGAATCATTTTTTTCTATATGCTTGAATTATAAACTCGTTTTTAAATAATGTCAAATTATATTAAAAATTTATTTTGTTATATAACATCTGTAACTATGTATGAGCAGAATTCACTGTAGATTTACAAATAAATACGTAATTTAAATGCTTCAGATATACTGCATCAGATACATGGTATCAGACACATTGAATCAAATACATGGTATCAAATGAGAGTGCGGGGAGCGTTTGAATGAATAAAAATAAGATTATTAGAATTTTGTCAGCCCGTTTGAGAGAGTTTAGCCTAATGAAGGGTTGTCCTGGTAACGCGCCCCTACCGAACGCGGAAGAAGGCTGTACGCGCGGGTCTACGATGTCTAGGCTCGAAAGTTGTAGCCGAAGCTCTACGTCACCAGCTGGAATATACTTGAGTTGAACTTAATTACTATCTCACTTACAAATAAACAAACGGTTTTACAATTTCAGCTGAGATATATTTAAACTATTTACTGATTCTTTTTTTATTTTAATTGCGTTGTTTGAATAAACATATTTTATGAGTTTATTTGGATCTAAGCATATTTACAACATTAGTTAATAATAAAATTAATCTCATATGTATCAATTTATTTATTTATGTATTTCAGCGCTGTGCTAGTACTTAAAACAAGAAAGGTTATCAATAAGTTACAGCGGTATTACTAGGATTCGATGGCCAGATGACGTCAAGGGAGATTTTGGACTAAATATATTCAACACCGGGCCAAAAAAAAGAACAAAACTAGTCCATAAAAACCAAGTTCTTATTATACTCCCTTTTTTTGTAAAATATAACAACAATTAAAGAAGAATTAAAACATATAACATAACACTAAACTTACAGTAATTTAATATATTTCTAAAATGTCAGATGTTTTGATAAGACACTTCATACTTTGAAGATTAAATTCTAAAAACATTTGTCAGTCAATTTAGATTTTCGACATTCGTAGTGAAGTACCTATTATGTATACAGATAGAGTAATTCAAATTTAGAAAATATTCCGCGACGTTATCGGGCCGCTATGCTAGTAATCAAACTTTTCTAATGATTCCAATTTGAAAAACCCAATAAAATTTCTAAAAATCCGACATTATACTATAATTATTAGTTTTTTTAACGAAAATTTGATAGATCTTCTTGATCGTCGCCACGAGTCTATTTGCCAAGTTTCAGCTCGATTGGATCACAGGAAAAGGGTTAAAAATTGATCCAAAGTTTTTTCACCCGGCAAGCAAGCAAGCAAACGCCACGAGTTAAAAGAAAATAAGTAAAAATAAGAAAAAATTAAAAGTTTCAAGAATGGTTAAGTGCCCAGCAAGATAATGTTGCCTAATCATTGCTCTAGGACGAATGATTAAATAAATATGTACGCGCGTTAGAAGTTATACTGCTTTGTTATATATATAAGATAAACGTGGAATAATTTCTCACGGCACAACCGACAAAGTAGAACGAAATAACTATTTGAATGTGATAAAGCACGAAATGAACCAGCCGCAAGAACTGACAACTTAATAGATATCCGCAGATTACAGATCCTCGTTCCACAGAGCAAAGAGCCGGAAGTCATTCAGCGCAGTATTTACGCACCAGATTGCGGTGATGAAGTCAAAAACCCATTTGTATTTAATGACTTCATGGTGTGAAAACTTCTGTCGCATAACTGAAAATTGGAATACGCCTAATGGAGTATAACTACAAAAAAATATCTATTGAAAAAATAATTCAGGAATTTATACTTTCCGGAGAGCAACAATACTAATTCCGCCATAGTTATAAATTCCTGTGCTTTGAAATACAATCTTCCTGGTCTTCTGGAATGAGGTATGAACCCCCATCTTCGAGTTCACTAGACAAGTGTACAAAGCACGTATGTTTCCCTATTAACTTGGATTATCAATCGTGTAAAAACCATTTTCTCGCTTGATATCACTCAACAGCATTTATAGAAGGTACCTGTGAATGGTACCCACCGCTTTCCCAGGACCGTTTGTTTTATGAGCATAAGCTCCCGTATCGGCCCTTATCATTCGTCTCCAGGTTGAATTTTTTTTTAACTACAATGCAAGACCGCACTGCCCCGCATGGGTCGTATAAACCGGTACGAGGCGGCACGGTCGCAAAATTTAGAAATTATCAAAGCTCAAAACATCTGACATTTTAGAAATATATTAAATTACTGTAAGTTTAGTGTTATGTTATATGTTTTAATTCGTCTTTAATTGTTGTTATATATTACAAAGAAAGGGAGTATAATAAAAACTTCGTTTTTATGGGTTAGTTTTTTAAAAGTTTTTTGGTTTACATAACAAAAAAGTTTTAAAGAATATTCTTATATGAAAGAATGTTCTAAGAACACAGTTACTGGATTTGGTCCCCAGAATGATGATTAATTAATTAAGGATAAATTATAAAAGTCTCACAGAGACGAAGGTATTTATACTCTTATAAGATAGCTCAGGGCTTACAATATATGAAATGTTCTTGATTCGTAGTATATCGTCGCTGTATATGTAATTAATCCTATGTGACGTTTTAGTACATTCTGAGATAAACATATGAAACTGTTTTAAAAAATAATTGCAGAGACTAGATTTATAAAAAATATTTTAAATAATTACCAGGCAGACTTTCCAGATGAACGGCAATGTTTTTTTTAGTATATCTCCATTATTTATATGAAAAATTGACAAATTTATTCATTCATCTCAGAATGTACATAGGCTTTATTATATGTACAGCGACGATATATAGATATTTTCCAAAATTTAATAATGTGTGGATGTTCTTACGACGGAACTGGCGAACGTTGCATTGTGTAAAGTGATCACTTGAGCCAGCTCATACAGGTCTGTATCGTATAAGAGACTTCTATCCGCTTTTCTCATGAATAAATAGCTTTGTCTCTGTAAGACTATAATTTATCCTTAACAATAAAAGGAAATATTGAAAAAAATTAATGCCTTGTAAACAAATGCCAATGATGATATAAATTACAACAATTAAAGAAAAAAATAAACCAACACTTTCGATCGATACAATTTGACAATGCATAACAAGACATATAGCTAAGGAACAAATAAGCCAAATCTAAAATAATCTAATAAAGTGTAAGCCCCTCACCAAGTACATGAGTAAGTCTCATTTTTGGAGAGGCAAAGCAATAAAATAAAATGTATCTAAGAAGATTGTAATAGACAAATGTATTATGATTTAAATGTAGTTTTAATATTAAATAAAAATAAAAATTTAAAAAAAGAATTAAATTTTAATTGGATCTTTGCTGGAAGAGCCAACCGCTAATGACATTATTATTATTATTATTATTGTGTCATCGCGACATTATTTTGAAATGTACTGTCACCATTTTTATAAATACACCTGGATGAAACGGAACGCAAGCACGGCCGTAACTGGAATGGACGTCGTAAATAACGCACCGTACAGTTTTGAAATCGCATTGAATGACTGCGATGTCCAATTATTTTTGATGCATGATTTTTGACAAATGGGCAATCGTTAAATTCGAAAATTATCGAAAATAAATTCGTCAAACGGGTTATGAAACGGCATTTCGAAAACGCGATAAATAATTATTACATGTAATGTAAACATCGTAAATTAATTTTTATATATCTCGTATTAAATGTTACAGCTAATCGGGAAAAAAATTTAGACCGTTGGAAATACACAGTTTGTTACTTTTTTTTTCATATTTATTTATTTTTGATACTTATTACATAGATACATGTCACAAACGGGTGCCTTCAATATTGTTTGACAATAATTTTTATTTTATAATGAAGATTATATAGTAGGTCATTATCGAGTATAGCATGATTTTTACAAGTGATACATGATAATTATAAATTAATATAAGATTAGGCACATAGCTTTAATATATATTATTTTAGCTGATGTAGTTTTATTGAAGCCAATGGAGTTTTTTTTTCTTGCATCATCTCAAAGAATTTTTTATCTAATTTATTAAAGATTCTTGGCACAATATATTCTCTTTTTCTTTCACCATACACTTGTGATTGATATTCTCGTTGTTTGTCCTGTCAATCTGGTTGTATAGTTATGCTACGTGTCAGTATATATATATTATTATTTATAATTTCTTCTAGTATTATATTATAATTTACTTTTTGGTCAATTGGTAATATTTTGCATACTTTGAATAATTTATTATAATCATCCTTGTACATACATATAGTTCTATTATCTACTATGAGTTTAAGGAATCTTAATTGTAACTGTTTGATTTTATCAATGTATGTTTTATAGGTAAGACCGTAACTGCTTACGCCGTGTAAAGTGTTTATCAACTACTAAACCTAAATACGTAGGTTTATTGTTCCTCCACTTGAAAACAGTTAACTGATTTGTTCCCAGGAAAATTTTTGTATCCGTGTGTATGTGTTGGTTAAATAATGCAATTACTCAGCACCACCCATTATTGCATTCTATATAAATAAAAATTTAAATTTTCGATTTTACAAAATGTACAATCTGAAATGATGGTCTTTGCTTAAATAAAGCCTTTGAAAAAATGATAAAGTAGATTTTAAACGAAATTATTCCGAGATTAATAAAAATCTTTTATATCGCATCCTTATCGTATCTTATATTTACTTATTATCATTTATTCTTTAAGATCCGTCGGGTAACATAGGCGACATTTTCATCCTCCCCCCTTGCCCCTTAATCTCGCTGATATATACTTAATGCAAATCTGTACTGTTCTACCGAACTATGCATAAAAAATTTTAAGGACCTGGTGATAAATATAGGCCACATTTCCCCCCTAGAGATCCCATCCATCGCAGCCTAGATTACATGGAAACATGTTTTTTTAGGCTTTGCAAAACAATGGAACCTTTGTTTCCCCCTCACAATCTTATTTTTAACTTATCCTCAACCCGTGCAAGGCCCGGTACGAAGAGCTAGTTTTTCTTTCTTCAAAATTTCTTCAAAAAAACTTTTTGAAGTCTCGGTCATTCCGGGACAAACGCTTATATGGCAGTCAAAAAAGTTCCTTGTAGGACTCCCCGAAAACAAATCTTCAAAAGGCCATACCAAGGTCTGGGTGATTATTGCTACATTGCTACCAAGAGGTCTGAGACAAGCGGTCTCTATCTGAGACCGGCTTTGGCTTCATTCATGGCTATTGGCTATGGATATTTATGGCTATTCATAGCCGTGAAAAGCCATAAATATCTTCTTGCAGTACTACATAAGATTCTTGGTGGAGCAATTGATTTTCTTTCTTACTTACTCACCATCACGGTTTTTCTTCGTAGGGGTAGGCAGAGAAGATAGAGCGCCACACTCTTCCGTCATGATATAAAACTCTCGTCTCATCCACATTCATACAACTTCGCTTGCAAGCTCGCCGGTTGCTGAGGCTTCTAACGGGATCATCTTCCAGTATCTGGTTAATCTGGTCATGACACGTCTTCCGCGGTCGCCTTGTCTTTCTGGCGCCATCAACACTTGCATTATATATATGTTTATATTTCTTACCATTATTTCCTTGTTCATTCGCTCAACAAGCTCAAACCATCTGAGCGACCCTTTTTTAATTATATTTATTATGCTAAGATCAACTTTACATTCATCAATAATTATGCTAAGATCAGCATTAAATTCATTCCTAATATCTTTCTTTATCTGACATAAATTTGCATGTTGAATTCTAATAATGCTTCTGAGATTCTGGTATTCTTGCAGATACCCCATAATCATTTAAAAAGTCACTTTTACACAACATTTTCTTGACGATAAACTGAACACGTAATATCAATGCTTTATTCATATATTTTTACGTGATCGCCCTGTGTTGATACATTAAATATATGCATTTTGCTAGAGAATACCGAAGACACTTGTAATTGGTATAGTGGGCTGAGTCTGAAATAATAACGTATTGTTTGTCATGTAATTATCTCTCATTAAAATAAAATATAATAAAATAACAAACACTCACAAATCATTTACATAGCATTGAATCCTCAATATACATCGTTACATTTTCGAGAATATGTTGAAATGAAAAAATCATAAATGTATAAAATTTATATCATTCATTTCTATTATATTTTGGAAATACAGCATTTTTCACCATTGATGCGTCTACATCTACAATGCGTCATTTCTGTGACGTTCAAAACCGTTATTTTAACCGGTTATTTAATAAACCTTAACTTACTGATGATTGATAAATGATGTGAGAACAAGAAGTATGATTTTTATTTAAACGCGTATTTAGAAAAAAAAATCAAAATTAAATATTTATCTGGCAGAATACTAAGAAATATTAAAATCTGAATAATATGTTAATTAATTAATGTATATTACAGATGTTTCACACAGACGAAACTGTATTCTTTCAAGGGAGAGTAGGTATAGAAGTATTTTTTATGGGTGGCCATAGGACTTACGACCTATCGTAAGGGTTGGCTTAGGTGATCACTTTACACATATCTAAAGTTTGCCATTTTCACCCATGATAGAAGACACCCATAATATACATTAATTGATTATTGATGTCCCTGTGATAAACAATCCAGTTCTGTCCTGAAAGATTTGAACATACTCAAAATATTTTGAATATGTTAATTATTGTGATAGGAATATTAAGAGATATATCTCTTATTTCGATTTCTTTCCCAAATATATGCATAGGAAAAAGTAATGCTACTTATTCTTACTGCATCCCTGCTGCCTAGTGTACCGGTAGTTGTTAGTTGAGAAAAATGTCACCGTGAGACGATTAAGTAGGACCGATACGTAAGCTTTTGCTCTTAGAGCGGTCCTGAGTAAGCGGTGGGTACCATTCACTATACCGGTGATTGCCGCAAAATTGCGAAAAATCAGTTGGCAATCATCGATACAATCAGATACAAATCTCAAATAACGGTTATTCTGTAATCGGTTAAAATATCGATTTTGATCATCACTAGCTGTTTCTCCCCTGTTCTGGATACCTACGACAGATAAGATCAAGCTCTTCCTCGAGTTGTCCCTAGCTCAAAGGCTTGCAAGCGCTATAAAAAAGTATAGACCCCACTTTTGTCTCGTCTATGCCAAAATATCATATCAATTAATCATCCAAAACCGACTCAAGATGCTTTAGAAATAACTGTTTTGGAAAATACCTAACCTAACTCTGCTAGCGTGTCATACGTGGAATGCTCTTTAGCTCCAGAGTTTCGTTCGACGTTCGTGTTTATACTTATGTACGGCCGTTGCATTTTTCGGGGGCTGTTGAAGGCTGGCGAGTTGTAACGTGTCATCTCTAACGCGCGTGTCGTCACTACCGGTATAGTCCAAATAAAAAAAAATTAACCCCTTATTTTTTCGTGATTATTTTATTATTAACTTTACCCTAGGGTGTCCCGTCCATGTATGAAAAAAAAATTTGAGCTACACAATTGAAAGAGGTGTTAAAATTTGCGTAATTTTACACAGATTGCGAAAAAGTAAAAAAAAACAGAATTGTCTGTCATCTTGAGGGCTCTACCGAGCTTTGAAATTTTGTAAATTTTACGTTTTTATAGATTTAAACCGTTTGCCTAAAATAATAAAAATATCAAGTTTAAAAGGTATATTATTATTAAAATTAATGAATCAAAAGCACAAGAAAATAAAATAAACAAAATATAGATTATAACGGTAAAAATAACACGCAAGACATTAATTTTTATGGACATAATTCGTATTCCATTTTCAACGCCCTATTCTTACCAAGTGTAGACAACATCATTGGGTAATCGCATTATGTTAAATGCAGGTAATGAGCATTTGAAAGAGTTTTAATTACCATTCATTTTAATTACCGATATTTCTTGTAACATATTATTTTACCTCTCTGTAAAATATAAAATATACTAAATTATGAAAATAACAATTTTGGGATCTTAAGATTGTCATCGCAACACTAAGGCGATCGTCCAGCAGAGTGAGCAAATTTCACATTTTTTTTCTCATATCTTTTCTTGCGTTTTTCATCACAGATTTGTAGGGAAATATCTCATTTTAAAATTTATTCATTAGGTAACATATATTTTAAATACGGATATCTTATTAAAATGTCTCAAAATAAAATATATAATTGATTTATAAATTACCAAACCTTCGATGTTTTAAAAATGAATAAAATTGCTCCACTTTGTGGGCCTTTTATGAGTGAATGGCCCCGTGAGATGTCTTTTTTTTTATTCAATAATATTACAAAGTAATCGATTATCTTAAATTTATTACAATTATTGCAAAATCTGTTACTTTGTTAACAGACGAGAATAAAAAAGAATTAAACGATACGCCAGTGTTTGTTTCTTTCTCTTTCTACTTGAGAAAAAGGGAGACAATGCGACGTGAAAGATGGCAGTTATCCGTCAAACGTCAAAATATATATACGAGTCCAACGCGACAAAGATAATTTATCCATAATTTTATAGGAAGACGCTGTGGGAGAAAAAATTAATTAGTGCATATGAAATAATAATAAGTTTGCGAAAGATACTTTGTAATCCGTTTGAAGCTCTATCAGACCAGACCGCCTAGATAAGAAGGCACCGGAGAAATCACTTTTTCTACAGGGATTGCAGACATCGGACACCGCAAATAAAGGTATTTAATTTGAGAGAGATATGTGAAAATATACTAATCTCGTTCCTCGTACTCAAATTCTATATATTTACACCGAACACCGACATACATCTACATTTACATCTCGTTTCTTTTTTTATTTTGATTCACGTCTATTAAGTGTTGAGACAACAATTTAAAGATCCCAGTTGCTTGATTCGCAATTGCTGTTTTCGGAATACGACTAATAATATAAATATCCGTGCAAAAAACACCCATATTTTAATTAAATTATCTTGTTAATACGAAAACGATTCGGCCTCCTTTGCAAGAGCACCCTCTACCGACACACACCTGTATATTGCATATACGTATGCATCTGTGTGTGCTCTCATTTGATAAAATGTAGCAACCCCCAGCTAGCAATTATTCGAGAGATCACATGAAGTGACTGAAGGGATTAAAATTGGTCGCGTGGATTACACGAGGTATTAACTCCGCTCAAAGGGTGATTGATTAAAGGGAGGCAGGCACCTGTGCGTGTTCATTATAGCCATGGTTACATTAGCTTCATATTTTGACCATTAATAGCGCCAAAGCTGCTGGTTATTTGCATCTGAAATTTTAGCGGAGCTTTTAAAATATATTTTTTTTTACGTGATTTTTTTTTACACGTGCATTAATTAATAGTCAGTCTTCAATACCATAATTATATGTAAATTGAAATGAAATGATGGATTTGGCGTTAACATTATAGAAATTATTAATTATTATTATTCCTTCTAACCATGTTTACACTAGTTTACACTAGTACCAAAGGCATCTTCTCAGTATCTAATTAATTTCTTTTTTTTAAACATGTAAAAAAAATAATAATAATTTATTAAATACTGAGAAAAAAGTGGTGTAAACAAAGTTAAAAAAAGTGGTGTAAACAAAGTTTATTTCTATAAATTATAATTAATTATTTGTATTTCCATCTAATCCACGTAACTTTTCTTTCTATATTTGATTGTAGTTTAATATTTCAACTGACAATGAGAGATTCTGATACTGTCAAAACTCGAACAGTAAAATATAAAATGTAATTAAACCCAAGTAGAGGTAACAAAGTTTATGTTTTCCATCCATTTTAATTATCACTTGGATACCAATCACTTTCTATCCAAAATATAACACTTCGTGTGATTGATTTATTCAAAAGGAAATGATTCATTTCCTAGATTTTTTTAAATATACAGATAAAATTGTTTGCAACAAACTGATTCCATTCTTTTATTGATTCTTATATAATATTTTTCTTTTTATGCAAATAATATATAAAGATAAATTTCCATTTTCAAAACAAATGGCCCAAGAAATGGTGCCTCTGTTATTTCTCTCTTGCTCGATCCCTTTCGGCCAATTGATTTCGGATAAAAAATATTACTTTTGTTCGATTATCTGTCTGGCTTGTGGTCTATTTTTTTTTTTGACTATCTTTTGGATTTGTCCTGTTCTCGAGCCTTTTGGAGGAATGTGGCATGTACTTACTTAGTTACTTTTTTCATTACTTTCAGAAGATATTTTGTGCTGTTTTCTTTTACCAAAACTTTAAAATTAACGGGTAAAAAATGAAAATTACTGCTACTCGTTTTAAAACACAGGGCTGCAAAAAAATTTATATTAAAATGAAAAAAAAAATACATAAATAAATATTACCAATAAAAAACAATAAAGTTCTCATTAGAAAAAGCTGAGAATCTAAAATATCTTAATCGTTATTCTTTAAAGTAATGAAATATAATCAATCATACCTGCCGCATAAAAAACTTATAAGAGTTGAACCGTTTTTTTTTTGCTGCAGTGCCATGATGAAAGTTTTTTTATTCTATATAAAATATTTTCATATCTAATTTTTTGGAAACTTGCTGGAAAATCTTTTCTGATAAGACTTGCAAAGTTTATTGCACAACGTCATTTCACATCAAACTATTCTTTGTAGTTGAAATAACACAAAATAACGAGCACTAGAATACTTGTAAATGTACAAAAGTTTACTCCAACTCAAAATGTTTGTAGTAAATTGATTCTGGGCTGGCGCGATACATCGACTAGCTCTACAAGACAATTTGAATATATAGCGCACCTAAAATATAAAAGTATTCATCTAATTATGGAAATAAATATCCATATGTTGTCACATATTCGTTATAGTTTTGTCTGTGACAAATAAAATAAATGGAGAATTACGTGTCACGAATCTGACCCCCTGCCCTCACATAGCCCGGCATAGCATTCTGCCTAATCCTTTCCTCCCCTTCATCAAACCACGTGGCTTACGAATGCTTCCTAAGTTACCTCTTTATATTCGTTTTTACGGCATTCGTAAGACGTTTCAGTGCCACACCACGAAACTTGAGCTTCTTCCACAATCTCCTGATTTAACTTCTGGACTTTTATCAACGGAGTACCCTTAATGTTATTGTGTCATAAAAAACCGCATCAGTTTAACTGGATAACTTGGGTAACGATATTCCAGCAGTGATAAAAAGCATCTGGATACTCGTGTTAACTGTTTTGAGCACTCTTTGTAAATGTAAAAGTAAAATGTTACTTAAATTCATCCCCGGTATCAGTATATATAAGGGTGTACCAGAGCTAGCAGCAAAAACTTGACCGGTAGATTTCTGACTACGTTATGAGTCTAAAATGTTCAAGCAACTATGACATAAAATCAATAGTTATGGAGATATGCAATATCTAAGTTTTGCATTTTTTTCAATATTTCTGACTTATTTTTTGCAAAAATTTAAACTATCATTACAGTAACTTACATCGATTATGAAAGATTCATTTACTTCAATACAATTTAAATAAAATGATAAAAACCTTGTAAAAAATACTTTTTTTCAATTTTTGCAAGGTTTTTATCATTTTATTCGACTTGTATTAAAGCGAATAAATTTTTCATAATCGACATAAGTTACTGTGATGATTGTTCAACTTTTTACAAAAAACAATTAAGAAACATTGAAAAAAATGAAAACTTTGATATTGCATATCTCCATAACTATTGATATCAGGTCATGGTTGCTTGAACATTTTAGACTCATAACATAGTAAGGAATCAACCTGCTAAGTTTCTGCTGCTCGCTCTGGTACACCATGTATAAATTTCAAATCACCACAATATAAAAGGTTTTTCTTTTGTTGAAAGGTGTATACATTTTTTAAATAATTAAAAACAGTGCATCAAACAGTGCATCTCCGCTAATTTTTTTTTAATGCATTGTTTTATTATTTCGTGACCACGTGGATGTCTCGGCTATTCTGGTTAATCCCTGCAGTTGAGTGTAATGAATGTTGAAATGGTTGACCAGTCTAAATACCTCGGCAGCGTCATAACACGAACACTTACTGAATTACTTACTGAAACATACTGAATTAAGATGCAGAATAGTGATAGCACGCGCTGTGTTTAATAAAATGAGGTCCTTCTTATGTGATGATAACCTTATCCTGAAACTTCGGCAGCAAGTGGCAGTGAAACATGGACTTTGAAAGTTAATGTTATGAATCGGTTGGAAGCATTCGAAATGTGGATACACCGGACAATACTTCGTATAGGTACGTATATTCGAATATATTATACATATTCGTGGACCGACCGATATTGGTTAGCAACACGGAGGTGCTCAGATAGCTGGAGCCAACAGAGAGTTACTGTCGAATGTTCTTCTTCTTCATCAGCCTTCGTCTTTCCACTGCTGGATATAGGCCTCTTCCTTATTTTTCCATTCTTCCCTGTTGTTGGCTAATTGTAGCCATTTCTTTCCCCCCACAGCGACAATATCATCGGCCCATCTCTTTTGAGGTCTTCCGATGCCTCTTTTATTTTCCCAAGGTCTCCATTTCAGAACTCTGGGAGTCGAATGTTAAAGTGAAGAATAATTCTTATTTGGGTCAAGTACTACGCGGGGAAAAATATCACCTCCTTCGACTAATACTCGGGGGCAAGATAAAAGGAAGTTGAGAGAAGGAAAAAGTCCTGGCTGCGCAACATCAGGGAGTGGACCAGAATTAAGCAGGTTGAGAATTTTTTCCAGGCAGAGTAGGACAAAGATATTTTCGCACAAGTGATCGCCAACATTGGGGAGACCTGGCAAGGCACAGAAAGAATTATTTAAACCATATTTAACTCGGATATCCATAACCACTGTCCCAATAGAGCGCAATTTATTTTTAGATATCACCTTTGTAATCCAGTTTTCCGGGGACTCCCCTATATTTTGTAGGACCATCTCGACACTATCCATTTACCCGTATCCGTTAAAATCTTCCTCTTGATACTTTTGGTTTATGCACGAGTGGTTTGTACGTGATACGGGACTCGTTTGGTCTCGCTCATCTGTCGTCATGTCCACTGAAGCCTGCTTGCTGTAATTTACCTCAGGATATCTGGAGCGATATATTTTTTCCAGGTTCTTTAATCTCAACCATTCTTCGGTGAGAGCGTCTCATTTTACACGTTTTTATATAGTTTTACCTGTTTTGAAGTCAATATCTGACCAACTTTCTGAGTAATAATCGGTCTTTCAAAATTTGACAGTAATACGTATTCATCAATTTGACAAGATTAGTTCAAATATTCAAAAAATATATTTAAACATTAACATTCAATATTGTTCATGCCGTAGATATCCAACGGTTTGTATTATTATAAAAAGTGACGTTTGAGTTTTGAGGTTAACAGAATTCGAAAATGAATTTCATAGATACAGAACAGGTAAAGCCCGGTCGCTGAGTAGAGAGAATTTCGTACATTGACCCTACGCTACATATCCTTGTCACTCGCGCACAAATATGTTGCTGTCACGCTCGCTGTGCCCTTGCGACCGGGCTTTAGCTACTATTCAGGTTCAGCTACTACGGGTTATCGGCTCTAAACGTGCTCATGCCTTAAAATTCCCGTTACATCGAAAAAGGTCCAATTCGTAGATTCGAAGTGATATCTTTTCAATCTTTCGTAATCGCAAGGTCATCGGTACTGACTAGGGAGCGGCATTGGGGACCTACCACGCAAGATTCAAATTGCTATAATTTTGCAAATTTTGATTGAGCAATGACTCAAATTATTCTTAGTATTTCAAACTATAGGATAAAGGAAAGCAATTTTTTGAAAATATCAAAGCGCTTGCGTTACCTGCTGCGAAAACGGACCTGGAATGACGGACCCCTAATGATTCTCGCCGTGCAGAGTGCGAAGTGCAGACAGTATCTGATGATCTCCTTGGCAACCCACGACGTCAATACCCGTCCTGACATTGTCTCCGGCGGACCGCTCCACGTGCACTCGCCAGAATTGCAAATCAATGCTTACACGGCAGACTGACTCTACAAATTAAGGGGGATTATGTTGGCACGGGGCATGAAGCGACATGTGACAACCTGGGATGAATGGCCATACCGATAACGATTATATGAGGAGTAAATTTTTTGGTCAACTACGTTTTGATTTAGAATATGTCGCACCCCCTAGTCTAAGGCTAGGACAAGAAGAAAATTTCCATTTTTGAGTTAATAATTAAAAGCATTATTAACTATGCTGTTTAAAGTATCACAATAAAGAGTTGTACAAAATTTCGATGACAGAAAATTCAATCTCGATTTTTTGGTAATTTGTAATATGAGATATTTATTTAGAGACAATTCTATTTTGAGTTGACATAGTCTTGTATGATATATGAATTTCAGAATATACTAAATATTATTCATACGCCATGCCGCTATTTTTACACTTTAAGCCGTTAATTAATCCCAATAGAAGAGTAAATTATAGGATTTCTGTTTTATGTTTTGGAAAAAATAAATTTTGTCTTGTTATATGTTTGTGTATGTATACGAATAATGCACAGGATAAATTATTTTAAAATTTCTTGATGAAAATATTTATTTTTCCAATCTCGATATCTTAAAAAACTATTACAAATAAAATTTCCTTTTCACATTTCACTTTATTAAAAAGTTAACTATAGCAAAATAGCACATTATTTGATTTATTTCTGAGAAGTGAAACTTTGAATCCAATTATCTCGGAATGCCATTGACACGTCTAGAAGACTAGGGGTGTGATATAACGCTATAAAATAAAGGTAATATTTTTCAGATATCCTACAAATACGTGTAACGTACATAGAGAAGTAACACTAACGGTACATAATGGAGTCCCGATGCCAATAATGTATGGAAGAGAGGCCTTATATTCTTAAAAAAAGTGAAATGCATCCGCTCAGGCTCATGTGTGGAATGTCTATGTACGATAATGTGAATAATGTAATGCTAACTGTATTGTAGATCATGTGGAACGTATGTATCTTTTTTCTCTGTATTTAAAAATAAAGAGGTGTGCAATATTGTATAAATATATATAATATTGTATTCATATATTTTGTACATACATTACATGATAGCGAAAAACATTTAAAAAAATATCACAAAAAAGCGGTAGGTAGATTAGAAAATTTCTCTGTGTCTTTTATGCGAATTTTCCGACCCTGTCTAATAATTGAGTAAATATTTAAAAAAATGTTGCATGATTTTGGAAAAACTGCAACGCGTACTAAGGCAATCGTATCCTTATGTAAAATCTACGATACGATAGAGTGAAGAATGAACAATTTAGATGCGAAAATCTGTAGCATAATCGATAGCATAGAGAATGAATGCTGGAATGGTTTGGACATGTGGAACGTGCGAGCGAGGATAGTATGGTAAAGAAACTATATGGCACGATCGTTGAAGGCAACATGAAAAGTAGGCGTCCTAGCGTGAACAGATAAATAAAATATTGGAAGACGGGCTTGTAAAAGCTTCATGAACTGATGAGCGCGCCTGAGAAAATTGTACATATGAAGGCGGATGGGACGAAAGTGGTGTAATGGAAAAGAAAAGCGTCCCATAGTGTTTTTGGATGATGGTTAGTTATGGTTAATTAGTAAGATATATATTTGGGTGACAATCAATTCAAACTGTTAAATAATAAGCCGCATATTATTGTTAGGAGGCTGAATACATAAGTGCTAAATAAATTTTTATTTTTAACGCGGCACCACGAGATCACAATTGTGTTATCTCTTTCTATAACATTCGATCGCGAAGTAAATTGAAAGACAGAAGAAACTAGAAATCTCTGGAAAAAAATCAGTCGGCGGAATTAAGGTATATAAGGAGTCAAACGACGCGGGCTCGAGAATTCAGTTTGTGAAAATTAACAAAGCGACATCTCCGAGTGAACAGTGAACCAGCGTGAATACAGCACGCGATTTTAAGTAAAAAGTGAATTATAAAGAGGAGACCTGGGCGAATTGTTTCTACGGGCGAATAGCAAACAGTGTTTTTCAGAAGTGATCTAAGGACTAGAAATGGCGTTAATTAGTGCGAATCAAGTAACAGTTTAATAATAAATATTTGGACGACATTTGGCGACTACAAAATTAAGAAGAGTGCTAAAAATTAACCCGTATCCAGGACTTTCGTTGGTACTAAATTAAACTAAATTAAATTTATAGTGCTTTCATTTGTCTCCCAAAGCCACGTCCTGTGACAATATTCACTTTCACTAAAATGTAAGAACCTAGTATCCCAATTATTATTTTTATTTTTTTGGAAAACCAACTAATTAAGTAAATATAAGGAATGGTAAACATAAAAGCCATTTGTAGGTTTTCACTTTTACACCATTCCAGGACACCAGCATGTGAGTCCTATTTTCATAGCACAGGATTTTATCTTAGTTTGAAAATTGTACATATATTAATGTGACACATCTCTATTTCATTTCAATATTTCAGATGATTGCATCTCTATTTCAAAAAAAATTAACTAGAAATTAGTAAGATTTCTTCCCAATAAAAAAATAAAAAATAAATTTAGAACAACGGAGATTAATTATGTTCTCATGAGTCTGTATTTTCTCGTGTGCATAGAAAGTGACAAGCTACGAAGTTCATCTTACGATAATGTACATCAGTGACTTTGTTCTTGCAAAGGCAAGAAAAAAAATTAGTAATATAATTCCTTAATTCTAATAACATGTTTATAAGATAGATAATAAGCCTTTGTAAATTGTGTCTTTTAAAATAACTTTTGTTTATTTTTTTTTATATGCATTTTTAGTTTTTTATGAATAAAAATGATTTTAAGTTAAATATAAATTATTTCACCATCTATATACTTCTTAGTTGTATTTCAGTTTAACCCTCTAGGTCTAGGTTCATATTTAACATTATCTGGATTTATAAAGGCCTCCGTATTTCAAAAAGCTTAGAGCCTTTTCAAGTCTAAATCCGGCCCTATTATTTCAACTTATTCTTAAAAACCGCCTACATGGTCCATTTCAAACGCTAAAACGGAGCTTTAGCACTGTTTAGTGAGTGTCCATTATACGAATACATTATTATTATTAATCGTATCTAATGTATTATTTTCATGAACGGCATAATAGCCTCACCTTAAATATTGTATAAAAGCATTAATTTCGGCACTCATTCTGTTGAACATTTTGATACGTCTCATCTTCGAGCCTGCTCCCGAGTTTATTACCAAATTGCAGTCGGTAAAATAAAGATCATTAAAAATGTTGCGCGATTTTCCTCCGCGTCGTCCGCCATTTTGATTCCATCCCTCTTTCCGCCATTTCGCATGCACGTGCGCGTCGGTAATGCAGCGCGCGCTAATAGCCGCGTGACGCGTGACGTCACAATGGGCTGTGGAAGGATTGGGCACAATGGGACTAGGGAAAGCCACGTGGATCATGTTGGTCTATTTGTTTTGTTTTTTAGACGATTATTTGTAAAAATGTGAAGCGGTGGAGTTGATGTTAATGGGCTTTAGCGTGTGCAGAGCGATACCGTTTTGTTCTCTATTTCATTATTATTTTTTTCTTTTCAATATTTTTTTTTCACAATTACAAAAGAATATATGGAAAAAAATGTATGATCTCTGATGTCGCTTATGACTTAATTGTTGACATTTCACGTAACTTCAATGACAATTTATTGAAATTGATTCCCAGAAGTTTTTGCTATTATCTACGAGACACAATGTACCTATAAATATACATATAAGAGGTAAATTATCTTCGGTACTCCGCGTCAGTTGGTCATAGGAAGTAAATAAAAATACCACTGATTCAGAGCACTATTTACTTTATTTTCCGAAGTCACGACTTGACTTTCGACTTGCTAACATTCATTAGAATGACACTCGAGTATAACTAATATTCTATATATATACTAATATATAATGAAAGCACTTTTTTAAACGCTTCAATGGGCCATGAGGTCCAATTCCAAAGAGAAACACAAGAAACACCCAAGCCCAATCACAAATAATTAATGTGACTTCACGGGGAATCGAACCCGTAAACTTGAATGTGAGAAGCCAGTGTCATTTCCACTGGGCTATGGGGGTCGCTCACTATTCCCTCATTATCCATGCATAAATACTAATTATATCCCTTAGGCTACAGAGATTAGATATAATGTGTATTTGATTACGCATTTTTATCGATACCGTTGCGCGGTATGATCGATAATCCTGAAATTATGCGGAGCGCTGGATTGTATGTTCCTGATAATTACCCTAGACAGCGTCAGCACAGATTATTTCACATTCCGATATACAGGATCAGCCTGCAGATGGTTATGCCTGTTGGAAGAGGTACAGCTATGTTGATCAATATTATTTTGGACATTGATATGATATATGCACATTCTAGTTGATCTAGTAGCTAAAACACTTGCCTAGTGAATGATTTGAGATAGAGGGTTCAAGCTTCTTCAAGTTTGTGTTTTCTGGGGTATTATGCCGTATTATTACGACCTTTTGGGGTGACGTTTCGGATCCCATTGCAGGGTCCATAATCAGAGGTGATGTGCAATGGGATCCAAAACGTCGACCCGAAAAGTCGTAATAATACGGCATAATACCCCAGAAAACACAAACTTGAAGATTCTGAGTGGTCCTGAAAAGCTTCGTTCCAGAAAATGACCGGTAATTTTATTTTCACCAAATAAATATTATTGTAGGTTAGCTAGAAAATAAAATAGTATAATGTGTCACGTATTGTTTGTACGCATTTTAATAAAATCTTATATTTTATATATGTATGCATGCGCTGTACTGCACCAATTTTATACATATAATGTGGTTTCCCAAATATTTTAGTTATTATTTTAAATAAAAGCTTTTTTGCGTTGCTATGAAGAGTATATATTTTATTAACAAAAGAACACAACATTTGACATTAAAATTTAAAAATAATAAAAGTACACATCATACCTGAAAAGAGAAACAACATTTAAAGCTATTATTTTATATTAGAAACTTTATCAATTATTAAATATGTTTTATTCACCGGTATATTATAATTTTCTCAATGGGTCGGTTGTCAGTTGTTTTTCATTAAAACGTTCCATTTTAACAATTCAAATTAAATGAAGATCAATAGGTACCTACTGATCTTCATTTACATATATTAAAAAATTGATCCATAAAAAATAGTTTTAATTATAAATCCTTTATATGCAAGGTCTCGGTTTCAGCTTGTTGACAATTTGATTACACAGGATAAACTCAAAAATTTAACTCACTGAAACTCAACAAGATTTTCATGCCACTCCAACCCTTTGTTGTATTAATGTTCTTTTAGATAATATATAGTAGATATCCATTCTGAAGACACACTTTCATAATTGTACATATAACTCAATAATTCACAACTAAAAAAATAATTTTACGGAATACGAGTAATAATCATCTTTTGTTTTGTGGTAATTTTTAATAAATAGAAAAATTCTAAGGTGTCCATGACTTAAAATTTTTTAGAATAGTACCTACCAGAAAGTATGTACTTGTCCGAACATCTGCGATAAATTTGCACTTTTTATGTGCGTGTATGTATATCTGACCTCAAATGCATGTAAGAATGCATTGGAAGTGTGTTAATTTTGACATCCAAGGTTTTACCACAATAAAACAAGATCGACGTTATACTGAATATAGAGGATTTAATAATTTCAGTGGATCTAAAAGCAATTCTTAAAAAATTAGTATTAATAACGACATTTAAATTGAAAAACACGAGTGAGAAGAGGTTAAAAAAATGATTGATTTTATATAAAGTTTAATATCGAGTCAGTTATAAAGTGATGGTCCGTCGTGAAGTACTTGTTCGCGAGGTACCTGACAATTTATAGTAAATTGTACATCCTCTACGCGGTTTCGATTATTTATATTAAATTATACATCGACAACTCGATTTCCTCGCAACAAGACTCGATTGATTGAGTCGAAAAGCCGATTGGATAACTCGAGCAGGTCCGTCTGCAGACCACGCGCCTTCTCAACGCGACAACCCGACCCCAGGTAGTAGGAACTTTGAAAATTTATTTATCTATACGTTAAAATATGTTTAAAATTTATTTACTTTTTCTTATTAATTATATAAATATTATATTTATTTATTTCAATATACGGCACAGAAGTACCTTTTACATTATAATATATACAAGAAATCCAAAGAGTGGAACAGCAAATAATTACAGAATTGACATTGTATTGATAGTTGTTTAAAGTTATAACAGTAATTTAGAAAAAGGAGGTGTGAAGTTTATAACATAAAACATAATTAGGAAAAAGAGATGTGAAAATATATACAAGGTTAAACAAATAGGTATAATAATTTGTATAATCATTATGAATTTGGGACGGCAGGGTGTAGAACTTTTAGTAGCGAATCTTTAAATTGTGCTAAACTGGAATTAAAAATATCAGAGATATCAGCATAGATGTAACCTAGCATATGCAGTCTGGGTACAAGAGAGTTAAAATGTGATTTGGTTCTACTGTTGTCACAATAAAATAGTGTAGGTATTTGTGTAGCTCATAAAACATAAATAAATGCAAAATAACAGGGGTTTAAAAATGCGAGTTAATAATTTTGTAGAGTTAAATCAACTCAGATACAACTCTCCTGCGCTGGATAATGGCAATAATCCACTAAAAATTTGTAGTATTGTGTAGTTGATATTTTCAATTGGGATGTGAAGTCGATAATTGATGTAACGTAGAAATTTGTGCTGGATATACATGTGGTAAAATAATTAATTAAATGAAGACCTTGGGATAATAAAAGAGGCATCGGAATACTTCAAAAGAGATGGGCCGACGATATAGCCGCTGTGAGAGGAAAGAAGTGAATACGGTCCATTATTTGCTTTTTCAGCTTCGCGAAACTTTAATACTTCATTGGCGATTATTGTTGCACCATTCCGGACTGTTTAGGATGTTTTGGACATAATAATTCAATGTATATTGGTAATCAAGATGTCACAGATCCCGAGCAATTACAAAATTGAACTGAATGACAGGGCGAGGGGTTACCGCCGGGTGCGGGCGTGGCGGGTTTTAGTTCCAAATTCGCCGCACGCCAATTTACGTTGGGCAAGCAATAGTTTCGATATTTCGGTGCAAAATATTTCTCACCCCCGATCCGCCACCCTCGCCGGCGGCCCCCGCCTCGGTACGGGCCTGCCCTGGAGGCAGGTGAATTGAACGACATTGAATGAAATGAATGTCCTCACATCCAACGGAAGTTCTCCGGCTCCTTAGTAGCATTCCATTCTTGGCTGCTTGTTATCTCCCGATCTGATCTGAGATCGCTGCTCGGGCGTCTTATTTGGGAACAGGCTGTACCGATCGACTACACGGTGGGGCCGCTGGTCGCTGCCTCCATTTGGCCGCTGATTTAGTGGCTAGAATTATCTAAGTAGACTGGGAGATCTTCGAGTGGTCACATGCGGGAGAGTGTGGAGTTATTTACGGAGGTAAATGTTCCCAGCGTCGATCACAGAAAAATCTATGAATGGCAACCGTTAAGTACTTCAGTAGGTACCATATTCATACCATTTCACTTTCACGTATTTATCTACCTTTTTTATTTTGTAAGTCGATAATAGGTTTGCATTGTTTTTCGATATACAGTGCAGATATTCTAAATTCATATGAGAATAACACCGATGTTTCCAGTTTCATGTAGATCATCCTAGAATCTTCTAGTATCTTCTGATTTTAATGTAAAAGGTGTATTGTACTGTAGAATCATCGATTACTTGAAATTCTTTCTGATTCTAGCATCATGTGACAATTTTTTTGTGTAACAATATAAAACAAATTATTTTTAATTTTTCATCGTTGCTTATTTTGATTGTTTTTTTAAAAGAGATGCGAACATGGAATACGTGTCACATCAATATTCTTACTGTTTTCAAAGTAAGCTTAGCGCTTCTGCTATGAAAATAGGTCTGACTTGCTGGTCTGGAGTGAGGTTCAAACCCGCGACCTTTGGACCACGAGGCGAGAGTCCTAACCACAAGATCAACAAGCTACTCAATTACGAATATGTACTTATTATCGTGTGTGGTCGAAGTATCCTTGGACCAAAAAAGTGATGAGAATCGTCAAGTAACGTTTTTATATCGAGTTGGAGTTTCAATACACCTACTGATTAAATATATTCCAATGCAGATATCGCCATAGGAGACGCCGTACGTGAAAAGCATTGAAAAATCTCCAGTCGTCGAGAAGAAAGCTCAGATCTTCGATCCAGCCCGAGTCGCGGCTTCATCGCCGTATTATCACAATCCAATTAGTGATGTAAAATCCAAAGGGTTACCATTCAATATGAGCGTCATGTATCCTTCGGGGTTTATTTTTCCCACTAACGATCCACTCCAAACACCCTCGCCATGAGCCACGAGTAGCTAAGGGCGGTTTCATTATTGGAGCGGTAACGGGACGAGGCAGGTGATTTTTACTAGCTTTGCTGGAGATTTGGATTCTTGTATTCATTTCATGTTACATTTATTTTTAATTAATTGTAACGTTGCAGAAAGATAAAATTTTACTGTGAACTTACAATTTCAGAAAAATATACATAAAAGATCAATTAGGTTATTTATCAGAACATTTATTTGGTACCGATTTTTTGTCTTTCTAGATGATTTATTGAATTTATTTTAAATATCAAAGAGCTATGTTTCATTATTTCATTATTTCCCAGTGAAATGTGTTTTCATTAAAAATAAATATAAATATTAGATTAGATTTTTTAAAAAGTGGATAGATTTATCCTGGCTACACTCGGAAATAGTTTTTTTTTGGGTTCATTCTAGTTTAAAGTTGATAGCTATTTAAAATAGATTGATATAGAAACACAATACTCAAAATATTCTGTTTTCCTAATTTTTTCGTATGAGTAGAGTTTTTCTAGGATTTTTTTATTGATGATTTTTCATTTTATTCGATATAAAAAGTAAACTAAAAAGAAAAAGGAGAAACAATGCAAATTATCCCAAATTATTTAATCATACAAATTTTTTCGTTTGTTCTTTAAATTCAAATAATTTACATTTTCTCAATACATATAACGAAATTCTTTGAACAAATAAATCAAAAATATAACGCAATATAGCATTTTTGAATTCACAAAATTAGGTATAAATCCGTATTTCAAAGTTATTTAAAAAATAATACCACATTTTTTAATATTCCTTTGCTGTTTCATTTCAAAAAATTGTGGTACACCAGCTTCACTTCCCCGAATCAATTCGCTAATTTGGCTTTTTGTATATTTTAATTGCATTTTCCATTATATTTCAGAAACTTATATGTCTTCCAATGTCCTCTACACAATGAATCACTATGTTTTTTTTATTATGCTTTCACTTTATTTTATTATTGCTTACTATGATTTACGATCCGTTCATTATTGACATACTATGCTTTTATTATGTATTTTCAATGCTCCTACTATGCTGTATAATGTTTCTTTGCTCTACTGTTTTCTATTTTTACCTTTACTCTTCCACTGTGCCTTACAATTTTGTTTTTATTATAGTGCTAATATATTTTGGTTATTTCTGAAGCAGTGTTTGATCCGTCAGTTATGATTTCTTTGGACACGTATATTTTATGTTTTTATTTTTCTTTATGTCTTTTTCCCTCCACGGAGGGTTAGATTTTTCTACCTCCCGCGCCTTTTTTTGGATGTTTTTTATATTTGATTTTATTATTATTTGGTATTATATATTATACAACCATCTTACAAATAAAGATTAATTGTGCGCGAGACAATGAAAGGGTGGGGAGAGAGCATGGAGCGCCGCCCTCTTCACCTTCTTATGCAAGCTCGATGATTGTTGAGACTCATAGTAGAACCATCTTCCAGTATCTGATTAATCTGGTCACGCCACGTCTTTCACGGCCACCCTCCCTTTTTGGCGCCGTCAACACTTGTCTTTTTTACCACTATTTGTTCATTCATTTATTCAACATGTCCAAACCACTTGAGCGACATTTTTCAATTCTATTCGCTATACTTATATCAGCCTTACATTATTTCCTAATTTGTTCATTCTTCACTCTATCATAAATGGATTTGGATGATAAATAGAAAGTTATTTGATAACATAATTATGAATTAGTTGATTAATTTATTTTACTTATTTATTACAGGGTGGTTTGTGAAGCCTTCCGCGGGAGCAGTGGCGCACCTTCCCGTCCTCGCAGGCTTTTAGTTTTCAACGATTTTTCTGGTCCCGCTCACGTTCTATCGGCGCGGCTGGAGCGCGACCCCCGCCCGCCGCGTAAAGCCTTTTCTACAGCCTTTAGTGTCGCGGAAGGCAGCGCGGCGTCGTAATCCACACCAGACGACCGGATTGGTAAATCATTTGCAAAACGCCAACGCGGAAATAATTGGAGCGGTTTTATTTATCTGTTTGTTTTTTTGAATTATGAATTTTTAACATCGATATTTTTGAAAAAATAACTGACTGAGAAGGACCTTTGCGGGACAGCACATCACTCCGCCATTCAGAAATATCAAAATAATATGTTAATGAAAAATATATCTCGATGTTAATGAAATGAATTTTGTGCAATGTATACGTTTGCAATATTGTATATGTGCAATAATCTATACTAATATTATAAAGAGGAAAGATTTGATTGTGTGTTTGAATTGAATAGGCTCCGAAACTACTGAACCGATTTGAAAAATTCTTTCACACTCAGAATCCTACATTTTCCTTAATGAACATAGGCTGCAGAATATTTTCAAAAATGTTAGGGATCCGTATGAAAACTTCGATAATGTAACCCAACGTGTGAAAAAATTACGAAAAAAAAACTTTATATTGCGTACGCTGCGGAAATTATTGCCAATAGAGCAAAGTAATGTACTACAGTTTTATAGAGGACATTAATATCTACAAAAAAGTCGATACCATATATCTAAGTATAATAGTTATGTTACAATAACTTATGTTAACATTAGATGGAAACATTGTTTTTTAGAGAACAGCGGACCCTTTGTTTTCTCTCACAAACTTATTTTTTACTTAATCCTTAACCCGTGCAACGCCGGGTACGACCAGCTATATATGAGTACTATATGCGATAATTATTTATTACTGTAATTATATTATAATTAATAAAATTGTAGGTACCTACTTTGTTTCACCACTATGTTGAAAAATATCAACATGTTTCAGAGCCTACGGCCCCTTCGTCAGGGTACAATGTATACTTGAGTATTGATTGAGTATACATTATATCCTTACGAAGGGGCCATGGGCTCTGAAACACGTTAATATTTTTAAATATATAATTGGTGAAATCAAAGTTTTTTAATTATATTAATAATACCACAAAAAAATCAATCTATTCTTTTTGAAGATATTGTATAATTATAAATATATAGGTACTATATGTGTCACAGTTACGTTTTTTTTATATTAACGTGTTTTCTACGCTGTGGTGTGCTAAAAAGTCCCATGCTGTTGATGTCAGTGAAGAAGAAGAAGTTTAGTATTTAGTTGACATTAAAAATTAAACAATGAACTACTACTGTATTAAACTGACTGCAATTCTGTGAATGAGTTTTTGTTAAATCTAAACTCTTCCATTTGAATCTGAGCTTGTTAAATGAAGTGCTGGATGTTGGAAGAGTACCCACTCGGAGCAAATGTGTGGGTGGGACATGCACGTGTCCACGACAGGCGTCGCACAGTGATCAATTAGTACTAACATCAACCAGACAAAACGATTAAAGTCATCTCGCAGCTCTCGTTCAACTGTTTGTAAATACTAAAAGCTAACTCTACTTTAAACTCGAATATTCTTTAGCACTTTTTAACCGCCGTTTAGGAGTGCCAATATTGCGAAGGGGTTACTATTTCCAGTTTGACGCACAGGTCAAGCGCTGAGCGCGGGCGGAATTTACCTCAAAAATTATTTATTTAGTTAGTTATTATATATTTATATATTAATACATTTACTTATTTATTTTTTATGTTTTTATTTATTTATTTATTTATTTATTTATTTATTTATTATTTTATTTATTTATTTATTTTAGGAAAAGTTAACAAAAAATTATAAATAAACATTCAAGAGATAAAAAATAGTAAATTATGCCAATTATAAACTTTACAATTATATTAATTATATTATTATTACAATTATATTAATTATATTATTTTATAATTGGCAATACAATAAATTATATTATGCGAATTATAAAATTATGCCCATTATGATATACACGTAAAATTGAATTGTTTTTATGTTTTTGTCTCATTGAAATTAAGTAATATTTTAGTTTTCCCTTCAATGTTCTTTTAAATGAATATTTAACATTACTTGGTACTTAGAGGTAATACTGTAACCTCCTTTTGTATATATACTTGTGCATGCAAACTTTGTGAACACTCAAAGTTCTTGTCTTACATTTATTTTTATATACATTATATTATATAGCTAGCACTATTAACAATTAATTTATTTTTTATTTGTTATACCTCACCAAAAAGAATTATGATTCTTGTGTGGTGAGAGACCGCAAAACATCCACCATCGTACAAAGTAAATTGAACACATAAAGTAATTGTACAGGTATCTTCATCGATTAGAGGGAATTACTCGACAGTATCTCCCACGAACAACTCGTAACAGAACCGAAAGAATACAGGATTGATCAGACAGCCCCAAACGGGTAAAAAGTCACTCACCGAACAGACCTCAGATGGTCAGATCAAATGAATCTCTAAGAAATCCACCAATAGTTTAATTTGGAGCCCTCCAAGGTACGGTCCCCAGACCTCTACCATTTCTCACTCACGTTAACGACACAACTCAACAAAATCAACGGTGAACTTATATTCCACGCAGATGACACCGCACTGTTAAAAAATTATCCTTTATGGGCAAAACTTCACGAATCAGCAAAAAAATTATTATTCAAATTATTTTGTAAAAGATGCATCTGGAGCCGTCGATAGATAAATAATGAAATCAAATTATTTATTTACAAAACATATCAATATTTGTATAAGCAATACAAAATACAAATTATTTGTCTGTCTAACTTCTCAAAATAACTAGTTGTAGGTATCGACTGCGACGTTTGGGCACTGTTGAGTTCTTTGAGTTTGTTGAGTTCTTCTGTGGTGTTCGCTGATCCAGATTAAAATCTCAACACGTGTACATGGTACCAACATTTATCTCATCTAAATCTCTAAAGAAGTTTATTTCATTGGATCTCATTCCTTGGTCGTGGATAATTACAAACAGAACATGAATTAACTAAAAAAATAATTAAATACTTTCGAAACTAAATAAGGCTTTTTATTCATATTATTTGTTCTTGTCTACCCTCCCATGCATGAAAAATAATTTTAACAAAAAAATATTTATAATTTATAGAAATAAACTTAGTTTACACCACATTTTTGTTGAAACATTTCGAATATTTTCCAACAAAAAAGTGGTGTAAACAAAGTTTATTTCTATAAATTATAATTAAAATAATTTTGCCGTGTTTGAAGAAGAAAAAAAAATATTTCCCCAAAAATTATTTAGGTCTGGGATAGGTACTGCTCCTACAATAAACTAAACTTACACAATGTTTGCCCAGGACTATGTATTATGTATTATGGATGACAACAATTACTTTTTTAAACTTGAAACTGAATTGTAATTATAATAAAATTAATGTACATGTATTTATTAACAAAGTATTTAGATGGGTAGGAAGATGGGAATTATATTTTAAGATCGTACGTTTATGTATTTTTGGCATTTTAAAATTTTATTTTTCCGGCGCACGTTGTGAAAATAATTACGCACATATCGCGTAGGTACTAAATTCATAAAAAATCATTATGTTTGATCTCTTTTTCGTCACCTATTCTTATGTTTTATTATAATTTTTTGTTAACTCAACATTCGAGGGTAAGTATTCAAGAATGAGACATTTTACAAAGCTTCATATATCAACGCAATCAACAAAAATATTAAACAAATCAATTATTAAGCAATTGGGTTAGCATATTTACTCAACCGGTTTCGAACACAATAATTTTCTTTGTAAAGGTAAACCTATTAAAAAAATTATTCTGATGTTATTTTTAATGTAAATTTAGTTTTTTATATATTTCAACGGTTAACACTTTTTACTTTTTTAAATTTATTTATTTTTATTTTATTTTATACCTTAATAATTTCTTATTTTTAACTTAAAAGGCTGCATCATCTTATATCATGAAAAATGTAAATCTTTTTTTTCAAAAAACTTTTTTTTAGGGGGATTATATACGGACTCATCTAATGTTACATAAATAGTGACATAAGGTTCATTGTATTTTCCTTTATAAATAAATAAAACATTATACATACATTTTTTTTTTTGTTTTCGAAAATCAGTAATTAAAAAAATATATTTGTAAATTAAATTCTAGTACCTGAATGTATAAATATAACCCATAATAAATGTGTTGTAAAGACATCAGAAAATGACACAAAATATTGGAAATATTTTTAGGATACGACTGGTGGTAGAATTTAGCTCCATAATTATGATATCAATTACTTTTAGATGCTTTAATGGTTCCAAATAAATTATATAAATAAAAAAAATACGGTCAACATTATTTATTAACACGGTAAAACAGATAAACCAAATTTTTAATCATAATTATGATCATTTGCATTGCGTGATTAGAAAAATCTGAGAAAAAGATCATTTAAACATTTCGAATGTTTTTTGCCTACGATTTTAAAATTACGACCTGTTCCGCAAACTCAAAAAAATAGGTGTATCAAATCAGTTTTATTTTTATGTTGTTATTTTTTTTTAACATTTGAGCTTTGAGAATAGTCACCCCCATTTAGGGTAGTAACCCTATTCGAGGACCGGCTCTCCTTTTCCGCGGCGCCTCTATTGAGATTTCACCCCTGTGTTATCCGAACCCACATCCAGCCATCCCCTAAGTCGAGGTACGCGCCATTGTGCGATAAATGTAGATATTCCTGGCGAACATATGTTCCCAGATACAAACTCGCTGGGGCGAGTACAGACGAACGGGTATAATTTGAGGTTCCTACCTACAAAACGTCAAGTGGGGTTGGTTGTCACAACTTACGTGTATGCGTTTTTGATAGATGGGATTAGCAGGTAATGACATCCCATGGTCACCAGGTATTTTAATTGGGAGATGTAGACGCTAGTTGTTGAGGGTTGCGCAGAGAATAACCAGTTTGGAGAAAGGTGGCCGACTTCCCGATCTCCACAGGTGACAATGAGCCGTAATTATGATCTGTTGTCACCCTTAAAATTATTTTCATTTCGTCTAAAATCAATACAATTTTAACTAAATATTAATATTTAATTAATTACTGAATGACTAATCTGAACGAATATTAAAATAATTTTTGTCGTGTATAGGTAGTTCCTACCAATCTAGATTATGAATTATTTATTGCACACAAAAAATTACACCATGGAATTACGGTGTACATGGGATTATAAAAAATAGTTAAATGTTATATTGTGGTCAAAAACGCATCCAAATAATCCATGTACTTAATGTATGGATAACTTATTTTCTTTAGAAAGGAATAATTATAACACATATGTTTTTAACATTCAAATTTTTATCATCAAAATTTAATTTGTTTTGAAACGTGTGCTCAACATTATTAGCTTTGGTGGTACTAGTTATTTATTATTTTTTTAGAAGTACCATAAATAGTATATGAGAGTAAAAAAATAGCAAATTATAATGAATTCGCATTGTACACATTTATCTCTAATTAAATGATAATATTTTTATGGTGTTATCGAATATGAAATATTTTCTAACGGCAAAAAAGTAAAATTTTCGGTAAAAAATTTTAAAGATACAGAGCAATAATAGCATAAGATAAATAAATATTAAAAAATTTTAAAGATACAGAGCAATAATAGAATAAGATAAATAAATATTTTAAAAAATAATAAAGCACGCAGTATACAAGAGGTGTGAGTGGAAATATACATAAGTCAAACTTTTTTTAATATAAGTTTTTATGTATCGAGGCCTGCGTATAAATGTATTGGCAATATTATCGTGTATTGCCTTTAGCGAGTTCATGTTTCTATAAATTCTTATGAAATTAGCAATATATTGCGTACATAGACAACACACAAGAACAAGAGACTATATAAGAAGTGATAAATTCGGACTAATAGAGAAATACATGGATTCCTATATACTACATTCGACTTTTATAATGGAATTTCCAATAACATAAAAGAACTAAATAATGTGAAACTATTCCATAAACAACTGAATAGACTTGTGTTGGGGAGGAAATAAACTGTTTAACAAATCAATGTGTGGATATTTAATGTGTACTTAATTTTATTATATTTTTTTCTTAATGTTCCCTTAAACCAGCATACGATTGCTGTCTGGGGACTTGTTATTTAATTTTTTTAATAATGCTGTTTTTCTCAATGTTTCATTATTTTCCAAACGTACTAATACATTTTTTTATTCATGTTTTATAATTTTGATGTATATATCAATTAATAAATCATATTTATTTTATTTACATCATTTCCGTAGACCACCAACGCGCCCTTGCGTGACATCGCAGTCACTTGCGCAAAGAGGTGCGTAGGGACTTTATTTTAATATTCCCGAAAAGATAAGGCCTCAAATGACCCGACATTTGGTGTATAATTGATAAACGTTTAGAGCCGTTTTATCAGGTCGCACACCGGCTCGCCCATACCTGAAGTGCCATAAAAAGGGCTTTTTAATGTTATTTTTTCCTCCCGCCCAGTTAAACCTGGAAATATCTACATTTGGTAGGAGATGCGGGGACTGATAGACGTCCGGGCTGTCTGTGAGATCCGAAACAATGTTCGATACAAAAAATAACGGCCGGGTGTGTCGCGCCGAACTGTGGAAGAAATTTAAAACAAAAGTGTGAGCTCAATCAAGTTCTTTTGTTAAATTACAAACACATTTTATTGAAGTGTTTAAAAAACTAACCATTAAAAACCAAGTTTTTATTATACTCCCTTTCTCATTTACTAGTTGAAACAGGTTTGGCGCTTACCCTACGCATTGGGCTTGAGTCGGACGACGCTATGAAAGCGAGTAATAAAAAATTTGTATGACAATATGTATGAATGTAGCCGAAGCAAAATAGAAGTGTGGCGTTCTATCCTCTCTGCCTGTCCCTACCTGGCTGATGGTTAGTTAATTAGTGAGCTACGTTGGGGTAAATTATTTTTACACTTTAGTATGGAAGTGAAGCCTGGAATTGGCAAAAGAGCATTGAAAGTAGACTGAATGCGGTAGAAATGTGCTCAATAAGACGCTTGTGTGGAAAATCTTTGGTCGATAGAGTAAGGAATGAACAAATTAGACGTGAATGCAATGCTAGCTGTAGTGTAGTAGATAGAATAAAGAAAGGAGTGCTGAGACGGTTTGGTCATGTGGAACGTATGAACGAGGAAAGGATGGTTAAGAAAATATATGAGGCGAGTGTTGAAGGCAACAGAAATAGAGGGCGTCCTTGAAAGACCTGGCACGATCAGATACAAAAGTGTTTGAGGATGGCCCCGTTAAAAGCCGCAACAACCGTATACCTTGTTTGAGAAGATGTATGAATGTGGCCGAAGCAAAAGTTGTGTGCCAGGATAGATGAGTGTGGCGTTCAATCCTCTCTGCCTACTCCTGTTAGTTAGTTAGTTAAGAGAACATTAGTCCTTTAAGACTAGCTCATTGCATGTTAGAACGGTCTTCTATCATTAGTCTTGTACTTTTTAATTTACACGTGATCTTGTGTCGGAGAAGGGAACAAAGAAGTGTAGGATAGGAAATTATGCTAAGATCATTATCAAGAGCATTTAGGATATTTAATGGCGGTCAGCACCTTCCACGCGGCACAAGGTGCTGGTTGCCATGTGCGGGCGCACGGTAGCGCGAGCGATTGGTCACTTAGCCAGCGACTTTCCACGAATTATGCAAGTCCTTGATTTGTAAAAACTTTGTGCGCACAACTGTTCCCAGAGAGCTGGCACAGTTCCAAAACTAGGGGTATAAAAGCAATGGAAGTAATATTCAAGAAAATTGAACAAAGTTTCGAATGCATTCTCCAAGGAATGCTTATTTAATTCTAGACTATAGGAAATATAGCGCTGTCCCTCCAAAAACCACGTTTTCAAATCATAATTAAAAGCAAAGGCAGGAATATCCTCTTCAACAAACTATGAAACCGAACACAAGGCATAACAAAACGCGATACTTGATACATGAGATAAATGGAAATCACAAATAACGATTGAGTTACGTAGTTAATACGTTAAACAAATTACATGTGACATATAACAGGAATAAGCATTAACATAATAACACAGCATGAAGACGTACAACTCATGAGCCAGATTAATTAAAATGAATACAGGATTGCACCTAAGAGACAATTATTAGAGTAATTCACTCCCTTCAGGGAAAAATTAAAATAAAATAACAAGCACATACACTAAGGGACTAAGTTACACCTATAGAAATTTCGCTATAACGGAAATTGCTTGTGGAAAAAAAAAACTAGCTCACAGCAGTCAAACACCAGCAGGAGACCCCCTGAGAATTTACCAGCGGAAGACCCACACCCGAATAAAAGCTCTGAAGTACGAGTTATTAGCATTCCTAAGAAGATCAGCGTTTACTATGGAGACACCACCTACATCCCTTACCAAGTCCTATCGGTAATCATCTAAAATAGGAAAATCCTTCAATAGGTGCTCTGGCGTCTGCTTCATGCGGCCACAGGTAGAATGCGACCACTATAAATTTGCGTGCGAGGGAGGGCGTCCCTGTCGCGTAACAGAATTTGCCAGGATATAAATTTATTAGTCAATACATAATGTACAGAATGTTCGGTGACAGGTGTCGTAGCCTTTAACAGAAATTTGGTCGGGCAGCACTAAAGAAACCATGCCGTAATGGCGGCCGCTCTATCTGTCAAACTGTCAGGCGGTAATATCGGTCCGTTATTTGCTTTTTCAGGTTCGCAAAACTTTAATACTTCATTGGCAATTGTTCTTGTACCATCCCGGACTGTTAAGGATATTTTGGAAATAATAATTCAGTGTATATTGGTAATCAAGATGTAACAACTCCCGAGCAAATACAAAATTGTACTGAATGACAGGGCGAGTGGTTACCGCCGGGTGCGGGCAGGGCGGGTTTTATTTCCAAAGTCGTCGCACGCCAAGTTATAGTGGTCAAGCAATACCCCACGGGTCACTAACAAGTCCTAAATCAAATAACTTGCTCCTGAATTCACCGTGACCCGAGACCATCTGCACCGCGAAATGTTCAAGCACTGGAGGACCACCTCTTTCCTTTTCCCGAACCGACACTGAGTAGAGGGAGGTGTAGGTCCACCTCCCCTGAGTCGCTGCATCACATTTTTTCCGCCAGACTTCTCTTCTGCCAGAGTTTCACGCTTGAGCCCTGCACAGAGTTCTTTAAACGTTATAGTGTCTGAGGGCCTTAAGACGCGGCCATGATTCAACACTTCTAGACCCCTCCTCAACGAGCAGCGTGCTGCCGGTTCCAGGACCAGTAGACCAGCAGACAAAACCCCCGTTGGCACTGGAAGCGCTACAACGGAGGTCGTCCGGTATGTGTCCGTCAACGCTCTTCTCTGACCCCTGTTCAGGGCGGAAATAAAATTTCTTGAGTAGTGACAGGTTTTTTGTATTTATTTCAAAAACACCTTAATTGGAAATAGCCGCTTTCATCTTATATTCCACAATTATATAAAAATTCGATGCGTAAATTGTCAAGCAGGATTTTTTTAAATAAGCAAAATACATACACACTAATCAATAACTGCTTTTTCAAAAACAGGATAATAATTTTGTGGTGACATTATTAATATAATTAATAAAAATGAACCATGTTTCCATTACTCATTGAAAAATATTAACATATTTTAGAGCCCATGGCCCCTTCGTTGTACTAACAAATTAAATTCAATAATCGAAGTATAGACAATCAAAATATTAAAAAATTATATATGGAAAACGAATAATAATGAAGTAGGTACCTATTTAACATGAACATATTTTTTTAAAAAGACCTGGTTATTTAAAATAATCAATTTATGTTAAGTATTTACTTCATTATTATTCATTTTTTATATATTTTGATTGTCTGTACTTTGGTTTTTTAATTTAATTTATTAATTTAACAAGCTACTACTTTTTTTTTTACTTTCATACAACTAACATGCAAATGAACGTCTGATTTATTACACGCATTTATTTACCTTCATTTTTCTGTCAGCCACAAATCTTATAATCGATATTTGACCAACTTCTTGAAAATCAGTTTGAATATTTAAATTTTTTTTATTTAAAATGCTGACGCGTTGATTTATCGAGCATTGTTTGAGTTTTGAGATTAAAAGCATTCGAAAAAAAAACATGTTTATAAGCATATTGGAATCGCTTTATTGCGAGTCTAAAAAATAGGAAAGAATATTATATTTATATAAAATAAAAAATCATTTTTATAAAAGCGTATTTTTTTAAAACTAAATATTATTTAAAAGCACAATAGTCACTATGCACGTCTTATCAAGGAGGCACTAGAAATCTATAAGCACTCTGTTATCATCAATAGTGATGATGGTCTCAAACTGAAAACCTCTTGGTACCCGGCGCTTAAAAAACCACCTCACCGATAACGAACCGACAATACATGTAAACACCAAAGAAAACTTGTAAAAATACATGTCTCTAACAGGGTATTGCCATGGAATACACCGTTTTCGACACGGTATTGCAAGCCAATACTTAAACCACATCATCAACACATATTTCATCATACATTTTGAGTTCAAAATGTTGGGTGACCGTAAAAACTTGTTCCAAAAGTACCAATTTTAGAATATAACACTGCGTTTGGCTACCGCATTTCGATTGATAAACAAACAGGCCATTGTAAACATAATTTGAGTGGTGGGTTCATGTATAAATACACATGAAGCCACTGGCAAATGATTTTTCTATATGCTTCCAAATACTCGTTTGATAAATATGAATTAAATGACCCTGGTCAACTTTTCGGTATACATTTGGATGGAATAGAATTCTTTCCCTTATTTCTTACATTACTTCTTCATACTAAATGATGAGAGTCGTGGCCTTTCAATCTTTATAAAACCTAGTACGTATGTGTCCAATTCTGCCGGTCTTGATCCATAACAATCGCAGTCTTTAGAGGATTATATTTACATTCAGAATATTTTGAGTGTCCAAATTTTTCAGAACAGAACTGGATTATTGTCACAGGGACATCAATAATCAATTAATGTATATTATAGATGTCTCACAGAGACGAAACTGATTTTTTTTTATTAAGGGAGAGTAGGTATAGAAGTCTTTATTATACCTACTCTCCCTTAATAATAAAAAAATATAGTTTCGTCTCTGTGAGATATCTATAATATACATTAATTGATTATTCATGTCCCTGTGACAACAATCCAGTTCTGTTCTGAAAAATTTGGACATACTCAAAATATTGTGAATGAAAATACTGGTAATAAAGGAGTTTAATAAATTGAAATAATATTTCTGGCTTATACTAGTGTAATGATAGAAATTCGGATGAATTCCATTATAAAAAGTATGTAGCTAAAAAACTCCAAAATCAAATATAGATGTCTCATTTAGCGACATCTATGGTCATTCAAGGTGAAGGATTAAGCTTTGTGGCCGGCCGCGGTGAGGATCCTTGCAACTCACATATGAAACGTGGCGTATAATTGAAATATATACAACTTCCAAAAAATAATAGATATGGTATTCTATCATGGGTGGAAATGGTGAACGTTATATATGTGTAAAGTGATCACTTAAGTCAACCCTATGATAGGTCGTAAGTCCTATGTACACCCATAAAGACTTCTAAACCTACTCTTCTTTAATAAAAAAAAATATACAGTTTCGTCTCTGTCAGACATCTATAAAATACATTAATTGAAGGAGAATGTCTTCTAGTTTCTCTTGGTAACATGTCCAAAATATACATGAGTTTAGATAATCCTCTCTACTTACTTAAACGTCCTGTATTTTTCGAGAGCCCTGATTGGGGTTTCTCTATTCCCGGTTTTTTTTCATTCCCGAGATTTGATTCGCAGCTCTGGATCATTCCCGGGATCCCGGGTCTCGTAATATCTTGATACAATTTTTTTTAAATAAAATATTTTATGTTTGTTTTTTTATAAAAATTGCTAATTTTATTTCGATTAAATTCTCACTAAAAATTAAACACGAATTGACAAAAAATAGTATTTCTAAATAAAAATACTGGATATTATTTCTAAATAGGAAAATTAAACAGTAAATTGAATATTATAAATAACCTTGCCATTTTTACAAATAATTACCTTTTATATCTGTTTTCATATTAGTACTTACTTATTATTCATTTCCCATATATTATATTTTTTTATATGTTGATTGTCTATACTTTTTTTACTTTAATTTTTTAGTAAAAATTGTATCCTGACGAAGGGGCCATTATCCCTGAAATATGTTGATATTTGGTGACAAGTGGTGAAAACAAAGTGCATTTTTTTATAAATTATATTATTAATGTCACTAAATAATCATTTTGCTCTTTTTGAAGAAGTCAAATAATGATTATTGACTACCGTTGTACTGAGTACTTTATCCAAGTACATAGTTCTCGTACACTTTTATTTCACTTGAAATGGCTTTTATTTATTACTTACTTATAGTAATTTGAAATCAAGAAATAAAGAGACGCCGAATATCGTTCGAGTACCTCTCACAAAGTAAACCAATGCCCTGAGAATCTCAGCTAATCCCCTATTAGACTGAGGTGTCATTTGTGATTCAAGTATATGAGTAATGCTGATATATTGAAATGGAATATTATTAAAGGGTTAAGCTTGTTATTACGGTCGTTAGACATACTTAACTGTAATTTCGGATATTTTATACGCACCGTATGAAGGAACATATTGGAGCAATTAAAAACAACAAATCCAATACATCGGCAATCTGCGAACATGCATCCAAAGAGAATCTCTGTCACTTCATCAGATTTGGCAAGGCAAAAATCTTATCAACAGAACCGTACCTTATACCCAGATTAGTGAGGGAGTCCATTGAAATATACAAACATCGCAATCTCAACATAGATGACAGTTACAAACTATCAAGTATTTGGCGCCCTGTTCTAACGATACTGATTTAACCCTTGAGAGAAGTCGCAGTAAAATCCGCCGACGTAACTAGTACATATTGCACACTGGCGACCTCTATTCTAGAAGAAAAGAACACTCCACAACAAAGTGTATACAATTTACGCCCTAGAAAACAGCACCTAATCACCTCCGCGGTTAAAGGTCGTCCTCCTGATGACGTTGGAGAAGTATCCAACGAAACGTCGAGATTCGCTTCTCGGTAAATACGGTGCGTATAAAATATCTGAAATTTTATGCTTTATATTTTGGATACACTTT
Source organism: Agrypnia vestita (assembly GCA_016648135.1). NCBI lineage: Eukaryota > Metazoa > Arthropoda > Insecta > Trichoptera > Phryganeidae > Agrypnia > Agrypnia vestita. The sequence continues at coordinate 21,731 of JADDOH010008081.1, read as the reverse complement.
ACTATTTGCATATATTTATCATACTTAAATATTTGTATTATTAAATTAAGAAAACAAATTGTAACACTTTCGAACTAATTTTAGTACGACTGATACATCTTTGAATATTGTTCTTTCCTGGGCACTGCGGCCCTGAAAGCTAGTAAGCCAGCCTAAAACTAGTAGACTGGGCAAACCTTGGTTCAACCAAACTCAGGTTCCTCAGCCTTGATGTTATCTTTCTTCCACAGCCCCAATTTCCTGCAATCTTTTCCCCTATTATCTGAGGCAAAATCTGATACGCTAGATGTCACAATACATGTGCGTTATGATGTTTACGCATTTTAATTGTTACCCATTCTATATATATCTTCGGAAGGGTTCGCGGTAATAGGAGACAAATGAAACACTTGCAATTAATTAATGTTTTTATTAATCACAAAAGTCACTGAACACAAACTTAACTGGAGCAGTATTATGTAATTCGGACTAATTTCACACTCGTCACTCGAGAATTTTCACTTAATGAAGTTTTCCAGAATATTCACCTGTATCTTATCTCACTTATCCACTATCATACGCCCGGTAGGTATTTTTGTAATGGATGTTTCTGACTGATTATAATTCGTACTAGTGGCCCGCTTTCCGTGGTACTCGTTTCTGTGGAATCGCAGAACTGCGTAGCGCTACGTCGTCCTTTATATAGAAAATGTCATTTCGCGAAAGTTCCGGTATGAACTTGTATTCAAAATATTTCTAGTAGTAATTTCTAATGTTAAATAAATTACAGAGCTGCGTGCAGCCGTGTAATTACTTGATTGTTACAATATATATCCATCACCTAATATGTGGTAATTATCAGAAAGCTATACGTTTGATTGCTTTTGCTGTAAATAAATTTGTTTTTTATTGTTTGAAATATAATTTATCACAAAAAAAAATTATGTTATTCAACAAAGTTCTACGTAAGTTAAATAACTAATGTGAATTTAATAATTAAGGAAATAACAGGCCTAGTTTATGAATAGTTCAATTGTTTTACTATGATTTGTTAACTCTACTGTCTTTAGTTCTAATATTGTTTGTTGCTTATTACTATTTATCAATTAACTTAAAAAAATTGTCTTATTCAGTGTGCCCTAATCATCTACGAATCTTTTTAAATTGGTGTATGTGTTGTATGCTGTGCTCATACATTATAATGTTTAAAAACTGTTTTTATTCCTAGTATGAATAAACAAATAAAATTGATAAAAAACAATTATTAGTAAGATTATTACCGTTTGAGAAGCTCAGATGCTTGAAAAGTATTTATCTCACACTGATGAAATAAAATTAAAAGAAAAATTATACAATTACATTAATGTTTCCGCGATTATGTCATTTCTCAATACGAAAATGAAATCATACGTCATTTTGACAGTTAACAATATCACAGGTAGTAGTAAAAATACATATGATCCCGCAATACCACGTTAGTCCATCACACGCATCACTGATAGAGCAATATATGGTGTAAGTGATAAGATGTGTTGGAACATTCCACGACACTACTACTCAGGTTGTCAGACATCTCCATCTCGCCGACGGGTCGTGGAAGCGCCCGGGTGCCCTCCAAAATACCGAGATCATTTTTTTCACTGTCGTCACCTTATCTTTGACCCATCTCGATGTTATTTATGAGCGCTCGTTGTCATGTTGGTATGACTTTTATTCTTTGTCGAGGACCTTTTCATTCATAAAACCCCGCCGTACTACAACATCGCTTTGTTTTTTTTTTACACATACAAAATAAGATATTCGTGGCACCCGTACAACTTAATTCAGACGGGGACCAGGGCTCGGCGGTCGGCCAATTTTTATTTTGATCTTTGTAACCGCGTTCATTGGCTCAAACAATATATAGGTTCCCACCATTTTGAGATTAATTGTCAACATTTCTCTATTTTCAGCGCTCAGATAGGATAGAACATAATACTTGTCTATCCTAGTCGTCTTATACAGAGTTACTTTATAAAGGTTGTCTCGTAGCCAGTAGCAAAAACTTTGGGGAATTCTTCTTGATTAAATTTTGAATTGAAAATATTCTTTACACTTTGGGTGAAATATCGAGAGTTATGGATATAAGCGACAATATTCCTACTTAATTTCTGTAAAACTTCTGGATTATAACTGCAGTATTTTATTTTTTTATTTATTTCTTAAGTTAATTAATATTACAATTTATATATTAACTAGTAATTAACACTTTACATTCTTAAATCTATTACTAATATACTATCCATAATAACCATAATATTTACATTAACATCTAATCTAATCTATGGTACAATCTATAATTAATAATACATCTTATGCTTATTTGTTTTTAAATTCATTCACGTTATTTACAATCTTCAAGTTTTCTAGCATCTCATCGCATATTTTTACACCTCTGTACATTAGACAATTCTGTGTATATACTTTTATCTTATATGATAAACTTATTCTATTCCATTTCTATTCCTATGTATGTACATCACTATTTGCAATAATTTTGTTCAAAAAATATTTTGGCATATTTTTATTGAAAATTTTATGTATAAATATGAGAACGTTATAAATAAGCATTTTTTTAATTTCCATCCAATTGAGTGCTTTTCTCATTTCTTCAATTCTGGTGTATTTCTCGTTGCCTTGTTTTGCATCACTTATATGTAATATCAAAAATAAATTTGTTTTAATACTCGTCAAATAAAATTCCAAAAACCAAAAAAACAAGAAAATTGAAAAATATATTTTTTATTAAATTTATTATTAGGTCCTTACATATGAAATTGGGGTTTTGCCGTACTGGCAAATTTGATCTCAAATATCTTCTCTTTGGTTAGGAATTCCAAATCCAAATTTATACAGCTATTTACTCATGTATTTGTGTTTTAAAAATTATAATTCAATTGTTTTTTTCTTTGCGTCACTCAGTTTACAAAATGAAAAACTTGAAATATCGCGTTATTTACGAGTACGAGTTCCACCGTGGCACCAGTGCTGCAGAAACGGCTCGAAGGATTAATGATGTGTATGGCGACGGTGCCGCAAAAGAAAACACAGTGCGTTTTTGGTTCCAACGTTTTCGTTCTGGAAATTTCGACCTGCAGAACAAGCCCCGTGGACGGCCGGAGACCAAAGTTGATAATGAAGAATTGAAGGCTATTGTGAAGCGGATCCATCGCAAACCACATCCGATTAGCTGCAGGCTGCGGTGTTAGTGATAAAACTGTTTTAATCCATTTGAAGCAAATTGGTAAGGTGAAAAAGCTTGAAAGGTGGGTACCTCATGAATTGAGTGAAGCAAATCAACAAACGCGCGTTGACTGCTGCGTTGCATTACTCAACCGGCACAATAATGAAGGGATTTTAAATCGAATCATTACCTGTGATGAAAAGTGGATCCTGTACGATAATCGGAAGCGCTCATCGCAATGGCTGAACCCTGCCGAACCAGCCAAACCATGCCCCAAGCGAAAATTGACTCCAAAAAAGTTACTTGTGAGCGTTTGGTGGACTAGTGCTGGTGTCGTTCACTACAGCTTTCTTAAATCTGGCCAGACGATTACGGCAGATGTCTATTGTCAGCAACTGCAAACCATGATGGAAAAGCTAGCTGCTAAACAACCGAGGCTGGTTAATCGCTCTAGGCCACTGCTGCTTCATGATAACGCTAGACCACACACTGCACAACAGACGGCTACCAAATTAGAGGAGCTTCAATTGGAATGTCTAAGACATCCACCGTACTCTCCGTACCTTGCCCCAACAGATTACTATTTTTTTCGAAATTTGGATAACTTCTTGCAAAGGAAAAAATTCAACTCCGATGGGGCAGTCCAAACCGCCTTCAAAGATTTTATTGATTCCCGTCCGAATGGTTTTTTTAGTAAAGGGATCGATGAACTACCTGTGAGATGGCAAAAGTGCATAGATAGCAATGGTACATACTTTGATTAAATAAATATATTATAATAAAAAAAAATCGACTTTATGTTCCTCCCATACTAAACGCCAATTTCATATGTAAGGACCTAATATTATTATCTCCAAAAATTTCAATTGAAAATTATATACAATAAATTCACTTGCAGTTTTGTGAATTTTATCCTTGCGGTGGTACCGCTCGATGGGGATTTTTGGGGAGCTCCTGTTTCAATTCCCAGTAGTAGGAGAGATTCGTCTTTCAAACATAATTTGTCACCTTATATGTCTGCGCAAGGGAATAATACTTTTTCATGTCATGAAAAACATTAAAGTATGCAAATTACTGAGAGAGGAAGAGGTTCCCTACTATAGGTACAAGGTTTTAAATTGTATGAGTTTGGTTAATTATTTGGTAAATTAAAATATATGGTAAATTATCACAATTTTTTGTTTGGTCCAACTTAAAAAAAAACGTTGTAAATTGAATCTTATAATGAGTATTGTGTTGGTCTTCTTTTGGAGTAAATGATTTTCTCTCAAAGTATATTAGGGCGACATCTAGTTAAAGGAAATTTAAAGGATATAAGAGTACACAAGCAAGATGTAATTACAATATCCCCTGCATTCTTCCAATATTACAAAAATGTGAATTGAACTAATGTAGTTCCTTTACATTCAATTGCGACTACTCTGAATTACTACCAACTCAAAATTTTGATATTCATGTTTACTGTTCTACAAACTCACCTCTTTTGCATATAAATAATTAATACAATAATAAAATTAATGCAGCTACGCAGTCATCTACAAACTGTATTTTACATAGATTTATGAATTTAAAAAAATATTATTTTAGTCCAAACTTTATTTATTGATTTATTGTATATTGTATTATATTATATTATATTTTATTTTATTATGATTAGAAGTGACCAAATTTTAATACCCCAAATTATGCGTACATTTATACTCTCTCCTTTCCCTCTTAGCACTTCTCTTCTCCCCTGATCAGGCATGTATAGCAGTATTATATTGAACGCCATCAGTTACAATTTTTCTCAGTTGCACTCTGGAATTCTGAAGATGTAGTCATCCCAAGCCAGCCAGCCAAATCGACAAAGCAAAAGGATAGACGTAGGATATGTATGAAGTCCGACCAGCATAAGTTGTCTCCGGGATAATCTTCTTTTCTACACATGTGGTCGAAAATTAAAAATATTTTTTTCAAAATGATAGAAAAAGCTTTCTGTGGTTGGTGATTACTTCACTATGACAGTGATAGGTCTGATCTTAAATTCAATTTGGCTTAATAAATATTCATCACAAATTAATTCTGAAGGAATATTTATAAACAATCTAAATAAGGATACAAAAAATGTATAAATATCACCTTTATTTTTCATTTAGTCACATCAAAGAAGCAGTAAATGACCTAACAAAAATGTCTACATCTAGCCCAATAGCGTCAATCCGCACACAATTGTCCCCTGGCGGCCGTGTCCCGCCGATGCTCCCACCGACGTGACTTTTGACTACTTCACGTTAACTGGCATCTTCGAGCTGCCTTGATTCAATAAAAAAATCACGATAAACAAATTTCGATTGAAAATTAATAAACCTTCCAAAGGGGGGCCCGTAAATAGTGCGTTATTTTTTATTTCGCCGCCAACCACGCGTCGTTGCGCGTATAACGACAAAGGCCGTAATAAAAATGTCCGCATACGATAGTCGAATCCGGCCCATTAGCGTAAGTCGAGGCGTGTAACTGATCCCGGGTTCGCAAAGTCACGTGGTTGCATGTAAAATGATGACAAGTCACCCCTAATTGGCATGTTTGTGGACGAAAAACCCGCCCCCCGAGCCGTTTGACGCGCGCTTTGTTCGGGGGGTGACAATTGAATCAGTTTGCCATTGCTTGGTTCGTCACACCGACCCCGTCGGCTTCCCCTCGCGAGCGTTATCCGGAAAATATGCTATTTGTAACGTGGTGTCCATAATTTAACACCTCGTGGCTTCCAACACGGGTCGACTCTGTATGTAAAATAAAAATTTATTTTATTTTATTGTTTAATTTCGTCTCCTGCAGCCGCGACCATGACGATGAATAAATTCATCTCATTTATTTTGTCTTGGGGTATTATAACATATCTTTAGTGTAGGGAGAAGATGTGCATTGACTATAAATCCAGAAAAAGAAAACGCAAGTAAAGGAATCACACGAATTTATCCTACCTGACAGTATTTTGACCATTCGGGAGTGGTAACTATCAAAGGTTTTAAAGTCAAAGTCGGCGTATATTTTTTTTATTCATACTCCTTATATGAAGCTTGCGTTATACTATTTTTTTTAGTCTGCAATAAGCACTCGATTCCTCCACTCCTCTCTGTCACCTACCAGCCTCTTGATTTCTTGGTAAGTGATACAGCGCACGTCTCCGGTAATCTAGCTTAACCTCGGGTGATAATCTAGCTTAATCTTGGGCGGCCTCTACGATTGTTGTCTTCAACATTTCCCTCGACGACGGTAAAAAGCAGACCCGAATGCATTATATCATGGCCTACCCAAATTGCTCATTGTTGGGCGATTCTGTTCAGAAGCCGTCTCTTTTCGCCCACCCTGCTCAAAACCTCGTCGTTTCGGATATGTTCTGACCAATGGATCCTCACCATGCGCCTACAGCACCACATCTCAAAGGCCGCTAGCCTCCCGGACATGCTCTGGTCGATGGTCCATGTTTCGCTGTCATACATCAGCACACTCCAGACAAGAGTTTTAATCAAGTTTTTCCTAACCGGAAGGCGACTCTTGCTTGTTGTTTTCTGCTTATGACGTCTGCCTCTGAGCGGCTATCTTGGGAAATTCTACTACCCAAATATGTAAATTCTTTCACTAGTTTGATACGACACCACACATACAGTATTACGTATGTGATACTATATGTGTGTTGAAATGTTGAAAAATATTAATCGGGCTGCAAATGTTTAAAATCATTCATTTTTATGAAATTTTATTTTCTAATACCTTACGGAATTTTTTAAAGAAGCGTCGCTCGGGGTTACGAAATAATATTTAAAAAATTGACCAATAATAGAATGTTCTCGAATTTTTCTAGAAACAAAAAAAATTACAATGTTTTACGCCGATGATATTTTTTGCAAAAGAAATACTACTAAAAAGATAATTCTGTCATTAAGAAATTAGTCTTGCAGAATATATAGGAACATAATTTTGAAACAAACTTTTGAAAAGAGTATAAAGTACTTGGAATAATAAATTCAGAATAGAAGCGTGCAATAAAAGCGCCCAATTGAATTCATGTTGATTTCATTTATATTGAAAGAAAAAAGCTCTAATATTTTTTTGGAATAAATTCCTCGGGTCGCCGCCAGCTTCTGAGTTTTTCTTCTACTTCAGTTGTTGCTTCGGAGAACTTCCATAGCCAATACAGTAACATTTTAAAAGTAGGAAGTTAACATGGACAGGGTCCGTTTCCCTTGGAAGCGTCTTTCCATACCAAAGATGTACTGATGGAAGCGTTTTCCATGCTTATTGCTTACAGAAACAGAGTGTTATTTTTTAAAGATGTGGTGCAGCCTATTTTTTCATAATATGACAGCATATTGCCTCCAGTTTTTTGTAATTTTCAGCTTTGTGATTTAGCAGCTGTGTGTTTCTCAGCTCCAAGAAAATTATTTGTTAACATCTTGAAAGAATTCCAATTTTATTTTTCATCGCCACATAGTACCTACGCCATCGAATAGTACGTGTTTCCTGTGGACCCACGAATATACTCTCTTTAACTGAACGAAACGTGTCATGTCAAACAGATCATGTCCGGGAGGCTAGCGGCCTTTGAGATGTGGTGTTAGAGGCACATGGCGAGGATCCATTGGTCAGAACATATCCGAAACGACGAGGTGTTGAGCAGGGTGGGCGAAAAGAGGCGGCTCCTTAACAGAATCGCCCAACAGCGAGCAATTTGGGTAGGCCATAGTATAAGGTATCCGGGCCTGTTTTTTACCATCGTCGAGGGAAATGTTGAAGGTAACAATCGTAGAGGCCGCCCGAGATTAGCTACGTAGACCAGATTATCGGAGATGTGCGCTGTAGCACCTACCAAGAAATGAAGAGGCTGGCAGGTGACAGAAACGAGTGGAGAAACGAGTGGAGAAACGAGTGGAGAAACGAGTGGAGAAACGAGTGGAGAAACGAGTGGAGAAACGAGTGGAGAAACGAGTGGAGAAACGAGTGGAGAAACGAGTGGAGAAACGAGTGGAGACACGAGTGGAGAAACGAGTGGAGACACGAGTGGAGAAACGAGTGGAGAAACGAGTGGAGAAACGAGTGGAGAAACGAGTGGAGAAACGAGTGGAGAAACGAGTGGAGAAACGAGTGGAGAAACGAGTGGAGAAACGAGTGGAGAAACGAGTGGAGAAACGAGTGGAGAAACGAGTGGAGAAACGAGTGGAGAAAGCGAGTGCTTGTTGCAGACCAATCCTAGGATTGCGTCCCAAAAAAAAAACTGAGGCCTCAATTACATGCAAAAACTTTTCTCTGAGATGCTATTTGTCATTTCATTACGGACCATGGCCTTGATAAAATTCTTCTTCATTTTATATGCAGAGCTGGTATAAATTTGCGAAACAGTTTAATTCAATATTAGCGTTACATTTAATAGTGTTAAGAGACTTTGTACGTTTGTTTAATTAATTATTCAGTAATCAATAAATCCGTTATAGCACTCCAGCGTTTTCTTTAAGTCCTCCTCCAGCTACAACACGTGATAATATGTATGTGTGAGTGAGTATAGAGTACGTTCACTTTTTAATGAAAGTAACACTTTATTATAAATAAAAAATATATGATAATTAATTAGTGAAAAGCACTATGCACGAATGGTTTCTTCAAGTCTCTGTTTTGGTTATAAAATAAATAACCGGGAGATTTTTATAACAATTCTACGGGGCATTATCTACCTCATAAGCGTAAGTACCGCAAACACGTGTATTTTATTCAAATTTTTGTCTATTAAAATTCTGGGAAGGCGTAAAGTGAATTTAAAATGAAAGTGTGCCATTATAATTTTGGCCACATTCCTGCGCGGATTTCGGAGAATTTTAGGGTCAGTTAAATTGTTATTAAAAGTTTTGCAGAGGTGCTTTCGGAATTCCACAAAAGATGAATAAGTAACGGAACACCACAATATATATATATATATATATATATATATAATAGATATATAATATATGTTATTATCTTGGCACACCACGTTATACTTCGGTTACATTCATACATATTCTCATACAAGTTCAGGTCGTGCCAGGTCTTTTGCGGTCGCCCTCTATTCCTGTTGCCTACAACACTCATATAATCAATCCTTATATATTTTCTTAATCATCCTTTCCTCGCTTGTACGTTCCGCATGACCAAACCATCTGAGCACTCCTTTATTTATTCTGTGTACCACACTGCAGCCAGCATTACATTCACTTCTAATTTGTTCATTCCTCACATTAACGACCAAAGATTTTCCACAAAAGCGTCTTAGTGACCGCATTTCCACCGCATTCAATCTATTTTCATTTCTTCTTTGCCAATTCTAGGGTTCACTTCCATACACCATAACGCCATTATTTATCGCTATTCTTACTGGGCATAATTGTGTTTAGAGCACCATTTACTTTGTTTCCCGCAGTCACTCTCCTTTCGATTTTATTCTTAGCCTTGCCATCTGTACTAAACATACTTACAAATACTCATACTCGTTCACTTGTTCTAAGCATTCGTTATCTCGTTTAGTTACTCATTTGTCTCTCTCAAATACCATCACTGCATACATCGGACATACCAGCGGTAAAATATATGTATATGTCGTGGGAAGGACTATAGGCCCTTCAAATATTTGAAAGAATACAAATCATACGACATATGTGGGGATTAAAAGCAAAAGCAGCAATATCCAAAAAATGAGTATAGTCATCGAGGATTACCATATTTTTTATTTATTTCTTTATTCTTAAAGAAGAAAGTAAATAAAATATAATATACTGAATTCGAGATTTTATTGAAAGCATAGGCTATAAATTTATAAGAAACATGATCTTGGAAGGGACACATACATAAAACTGGAATTCAGTACATTTTAAATAAGTTATCCTCGGTGACTGCATTCAAAATATAATTTGATAATGTATGGTTGTTCTCACGGTGTCATTAATGAACTTTGCATTGTGTGAAGTTGTCAGTTGAGCCAGTACATACAGGTCATAAGCCGATCACCCAATAAAAAACTCTTCCATAGACATTTCTCATACAAAAAAGCTTCGTCTCTGTGAGACCTAATTAGACTATACTCTAACTAACTAACTAACTAACTTACCATCACGCCGTTTTCCCGTGGGGGTAGGTAGAGAGGATAGAGCGCCATACTCTTGTGTCCTGACATACAACTTTTGCTTCGTCTACATTTATACATCTTCGCATGCAAACTCGACGGTTGTTCAGGCTTCTAACAGGACCATCTTCCAGTATCTGGTTAATCTGGTCATGCCACGTCTTCCGTGGTCGCCCTCTCTTTCTGGCGCCGTCAACACTTGCATCATATATCTTTCTTACCATTCTTTCCTCATTCACTCAAACCACCCGAGCTACCCTATTTTTATTCTATGTATTATGCTACGATCAGCTTTACACTCATTCCTTATATCTTCATTCTTTACTCTATCATACATGGATTTGCCACACATACTCTAAGGGACCTTATCAGACTATACTCAATAGACTATAATTTATCTCGATTAATAATTATCCCGCTGTGAGCAAATCCAGTAATCTGAACGTGTTCATATTAAAATATTTTTTAAATAATCTTACTTAGTTATTACTTGCAAAATAATTTAATAACTTGTATTTGTGTAATGATCAATATTTATAATCGATCTACTGCGGACAGCATATTTTCCACCGCCATTATTTTAAAGCCTTGAAATAAGCGTACAAATTCAATTAAAAATTGCGTCCGTAACAAAAGTTAACAGGGAACGTTCAATTTGGGGTTCTCGCTGATCATCAGATAATCATGGTGTATTCAATTAATCTGATCGCGTATCAAATCATTTCAAATACCAGCCCCTCGCTACTGTACGAGACATCGCACACTTGTGCAGTAGAATTTCATGCAGTAATTTTTCTACCGGGGGGTGAACTTTTTTATATGAAACATATTCACAACAATGGGAGAGCGCACTGTACTATGAAATAATATGTGAATAAACGTCTGCCTGGATTTGTCACGGAATTGCTTAAGACAAGGTTCCCATGGATACGACACTAATATATTTAATAAATAAATAAATGCACGATCCAAAAGTAACGCGGTTTATCTTACGCACTCGTTTTTATCAGCTCAGTTCTACGCCGGTAAATAAATATATTTAACATTTTCAGGAAAATCTATACCCGTTAATAAACCAATTAGTCACAATCTGTATTTTATTGGATTTTTGCGTTCACTATCAGTCAAACAACCCATATCCGTAAAAATCTATGATTTTCACTTTAATCCAACTTGATACAAACGAGCCAAAGTATTTATATATACATATATATATATATATATATACATAAATTTATTCTTTTTAAGCTGATAGCTTATCTTTGCAAATTTCTGACAAAAATATCACATATATAAAACATTTTGTATGTACTATGGCATAAAAACTATATGTATCTATGTATGTAAATATTAATGCAGGTAGTAGTATCATTGAATGATGGTGCAAAATTTTAATTTAAAATAAAATTTGACAATGAGAATATCGTACACAAATTTTATTTTAACACACACAATATTTGAACGCAAAGGGTAGAAAAGCAAAGGCAGCAATTTATGGGTTAAAATATTTTGTACGGACCGTATTTTTCACTGAGAAGAAAATCTCGACGTTTCGCTGAAGTCTTATCCGGCGTCATCGAAGGCAGCAATATCCAAAAAATTAAAAAAATATTTTGAAGGCAGTCGTCGAGGTTTATTAATTTGGAATGTACTAAATTCTACATTGTATGTATCTATCCTTTCCAAAATCATGTTTCCTATAAATTTACAATCTATATTTCCTATAAAATCTCGAATTCAGTACATTCTAAATTAGTAATCCTCGATGAGTGCGTTAATTTTTTTTTGGATATCGCTGCCTTTGCTTTTATATCCCTCATTTGATTTATTTTTTACTACTATAAGTTTCAAGAAGGGCGGTCGAGTTGGGTGGGGATGAATTGCCGTAACAGAAGTTGCCAGGGTGTAAATTTATTACACAATACATAACGTACAGAATGTCCGGTGACCAGTGTCGGAGTCTTTAATAGAAATTTGGTCGGGAGAAACGAACCAGTAATGGCGGCCGCTCTATCTGTCAACCTGTCAAACGGTAATATCGGTCCATTATTTGCTTTTTCAGCTTCGCAAATTCTTAATACTTCATTGGCAATTGTTCTTGCACCGTTCCGGACTGTTTTAGATGTTTTGGACACAATAATTCAGTGTATATTGGAAATCAAGATGTCACAGCTCACGCTCAAACACGAGATTGAACTGAATGACAGGGCGAGGGGTTACCGTCGGGTGCGGGCGGGGCGAGTTTTAGTTCCAATTTACGTTGGGCAAGCAATACACGCCCTTATCGTAGCTATTTACCAATTCGTATTAATTTTCGTAGAATGACTCGATAATTGTTAGAAAGATTTCCGCAATGTATTGATCCCACGATTGCAGCATGTTCAAGAACATGACATTTGTTGCAACTCCCCTTGCATCAAGGTAGTGATCAGTAGGTACCTACGGATTCGCTATCCGCCGTTTAATCGCCGGTAATGCCATAAGGGCTGCGCAGTACCGACACGTTTGACAGTTTATGATATCTCACTGCGATCCATCGGGGTGGGGGCCCTACAACTGAAATGATGGCTTAATACGTTACTGGCAAAGCGTAGAACTATGCTTGTATGCACTTCGACTAGGTGCCATTACTCTGACTGGCATTTTTACTAATTATCTTACCAACAATCCCTTAAGATGTATATAGAAAACAAAAATTTTGAGTCCAGAGAAAGTCATCACTATCGATCATAATAATATTGAAATAGTAGATGAATATATATATATATATACCTAGGACACAAGATAAAAATGAACAAAGACAACCAAACAGCAAACAGCAGAAGACGAATAGGAATGAGCTGGGGTGCTTTTGGCAAACTCAAACATATCTTCGAGGACAAAGAGATCCCAATTAGCCTAAAAGAAAAGCCTTGGAATCATGCATACTGCCAGTGATGACGTATTTAAAGTGTAGAAAAGCTCAAATGCACGCAACGATCCATGGAGAGATCCATGCTTGGAGTAAGCCTAAGAGATGACGAAATTAGGCGCAGAACTAGAGTAGTGGATATCACGGATCGTGTAGCGAATCTAAAATGGCAATGGGCAGGATGCTACAGTAAGGTCTCCCAGAGTTCTGAAATGGAGACCTTAGGAGAATAAAAGAGGCATCGGAAGACCTCAAAAGGGATGGGCCGATGACATTGCTGCTGTGGCGGGAAAGAAATGGCTACAATTAGCAAACAACAAGGAAGGATGGAAAGAGAAGGAAGAGGCCTATATCCAGCAGTGGAGAGACGAAGGCTGATGAAGAAGAAGAAGAAGATTCCGTATCCCAGGATGGAGCACTCCACTCTTCTGTCTTGACACACAACTCTCTCCCTCTCCACATTCGTACATCCTCTCATACAAGCTTGTTGTTTTCGAGGCTTCATAGAGGCTATCTATCACCCCGTAACCAATATTGGTTTCGGTTTCTCTTTTTGTAGTTGTTGTTCTTCTACTTCAGGCTTCATCTCTCTGCTGCTGGAGGATATAAGCTTCTTACCCTTCCAGTTTTAGAATTCGGCTTCATTTCACTTGGAAGGGGTTTGGCATTAAAACGCGCTTGCCAGACGGGTTGGTTTAATTAAATTCACTTTTTTTTACGCTTCCATTTTCATTTATTGAGCATATACTCCAACACCGTAAGAAATTTTACATACTCCCAAAGCTTTAAATATTCCAGCTATGTCCAGAATTACTTACACCAGTATAAACGAGATTATTGTGCAAGATGCAAAAAATGTACTATTTTATTAATCCTCACTTCATGCTTTGACTGCGACAAAATAATATATTCTTTTTACCTTCGTATTAAATTATTATTGTTGATAAAATATAGCTTTGGCGATCTCCCTCCTGAACCATCCGATCCGTGTACGCAACCCCACGAATATTCGCTTACAAATAAAATCCGTACTTTATCACGTCTGCAAAAACCGATTTCAGATTTTCTATTTTTTTAATATTCCAAGAAATTGAAAAATATTACATTTAAAGTGCAGTTCTTTTTTGCTGGTGAATTTATATTTTAATTGGTGACGTAATTTGAAGTATTTAATTTTACCATTGAAAGAAATAGGCACCAACGACAAAAAGAAGTAGATTGAAAGGTATCATAATAATTAATGCGTTTTGTAAAAGGTCAGATATTTGTTTAATTTGAATATATTTGTTGAATTACAGTTTAAACATTATATTGTTATTTAAAATATAAATTGTTTGGTAATGCCATTAATAAGATTTTTTTATCACATAGATATTTGAAAAAATCAATAAGCTCACAAGGAGTGAATATGGCATTCAAAATTTTAATTTTATAATTAGTTGACGAGACTAATTATAAAAATTATAACAATATCTAAACAACCTCGAAGATGAAAATTGATCGTTGACAATAAAACCAAAGATCAGATTATGAAATTTAAGCACCTTGGGGTGGAAATATTTAGCTACAGCGATCTGTATAACGAAGTCAAAGAGCAGACAAACATAGCACCGATTATCTCTGGATACTTGAGAGACACTCTATAGGCCAATAAGTATATTATGGTGGAAAGCAAAGTCAGAATATATAAAACATGCGTAAGACCTATCGTGATATCGAAGCAAGAGCGGACATGGTGAGAACTAAACACCTCCTCAGAACTACCGAGATGAAGACCCTAAGACCCATTTCGGGCAAGACCCTCAGAGACAGAGTACCCAAAGCGGAAATGGCTAGAACCCGCAACATACAAGACACTGTAAGACGGAGCAGGCAGAGAATGCGTTTCTGGAGGGACCATGTCGAGAGAATGGAGCAGACGAGACTTCCCAGAGTTTATTCGGGATTCGTGGGATTCCAGAGAGGCTTAGATTATTAATTTTTTTTTTTTTTTTTAGTGTCACTTATTAATGAATTTATTTAACTATTATTTTATTGGAAAAATTTGAAAATAAATATTAAATTCTTCGAGGCGGAAAATAAGATCACCTGTTGATTTGATGTCATGAAATATCTACAATGAAGAATATGGATTTTTAATGCAATAAACAATTTATTAAGTACAATATAAAAAGAATAAGTAAATATTTTTTTTCAAATTGCCTTCATCTTTTCAGAAAAATTATTTTTCTCATATCGAATAAGTTGCATTGTACATATTTAATTTCTTAATGTGTACCTACATGATCTTTTTTGTCTCGATCAGGAAAAGTAGCATCCTATTCAACGGAAATAGACATAATGCGGGCATCTTAAGGTTTTTTTTCCAATTGAATATAAGTTAAATATACCAAAAATAACAAAAAATCGATACTGTGGGATTAAAAAATATTTTTATAAAAAATTGGAAAAACCATCGTTATTATGATATAACTACGAAAAACTATCGATAAACAGGCATAGAAAATTCGAAAAACTATCGACACTGTAGGGTATCGATAATACGGGCTTACGAAAAAACCTTCATGGAAAATCCGAAAAATAATCAATAGTTGGGGTATCGATTAACGATGCGCAATTTCGATTTATCACAATTTGAATTACTCGATCATTGAAATCATTCGAATTACTTATTCGATATTGTCATCATCGAATAACGAATAACCCGAATAACGAATAACTCAAATAACGAATAACTAGCAACGAGTACTAATTCAACAACTACCTACTAATTACTAAATAGTAGTAGTCAAAACGAACTTTTGAAATCTCACCTTCCCGTTAGATTAGTGATGAAATTTTTGCTTGATATTTTTAGGAAGTCGATGTCGATAAATGAAGAAATTTTTGGAAACTGTTACCACGCCCCCCAAGCATTTGAAAATTTTGGGATTGATTGAAGAAGTCTCTGGAATTGAAACGACCCCCCCCCTCCCTCCCATGAATTTGAAAATATTGTTGTAGTAGTACACTTTACAGATACTTATCTGTAAATATCATTTGAAATCTCACCCCTCCGACAGATTTTATTTTTTGGAAGTTGCTGAAACAAAAGATGTGGAAATTAGGGATGGGTAAAAAATATCGATATATTGATAGATCGATATTTTTTACCCATCCATAATTTCCACATCTTTTGTCCACATCGATATATCCAATATCGATATTTTTTTCTGGGATAACCGATTTTTTTTTGGCGACTTTTTAGGTTTGGGTATCTTTTTTCATTTTTCTTCTGATGACCCTTTTTTGGGTATCTTTTTCACTTTTTTTTGGCGACCTTCTTTTTTTTCGATACATCGATAGTTTTTTCCAACATATCGATATATTTTTTTTGGTGACCTTTTTTGGGTATCTTTTTCAGTTTTTTCTGGCGACCTTTTTTTGGTCATCGATATTTTTTTCTCGCAAAATCTATATATTTTTTCCGGTGACCTTTTTTTTTTGGTCGCCAAAAGTTTATCCACCTTACATTTTTAAAAAATAATATCGATAAATATCGATATATCGATATATTTTTCGCAATGTATAATGTATATCGATTATTTTCGATACCTTTTAAAAATATCGATTCGATATATATCGGTATTTTTTTTTTCATTTACCCATCCCTAGTGGAAATGACTCGTAATCGCACATCTCTAGACTGTCGATACTTTTATGAGTACGATACTTTTCCATTGAAACTACTCGTGAGTAGAGTACTTTTCATTCGATAGTGTCCTTGACTTGACCTCAACTTTCCACGATCAGCACGGGCTTTCGTCCGTTTTAATAATATTGAAGCATCTTATCGTTACATTACACCTCTGTTACATCAACTGCTACTGGGCCCGGAGCGCCCCAGCGCTCACAAACCGAGTCACATTGCGTGGTGTGTAAAGCATTAATAAATGCGCTGTGAACTCATTCGTGTATCACTTGCAAGCAACTGTGTCGCCATCTCTTCAAACAATAGGGTAACAGTAGATCTGTATACATACGTAGATGCACAATATGCATAGAATGTGTCATTAATGGTACACGTCATCGAGAAACGTCAGCGAGGAACAATGGATGGCGACCAGCCGTGTGTAACAGGATACCGCAAGCACGACACCTACTCTTGCATCAACGAGCCAGATTCACATTTTTCTTCGATATCAATAGTAATGTAAGTGTATCATGTTAAGGTATACTTAAGTTTGATTCATAGACTAAATGCGATACTAAATCGGTAATTAAGAGAAACCATTATTTCGTTTATTTATTATTTTAATATATTTTTTTTATATTTCGAACTCACTTTAAATTAACGCAAAACTGACTGTTTTCAAATCTGTGTACAGGCCCACCTTAATATACGGCCATCAAATTTGGATCCTGACGGAGAGAGTGAGAGCAAGAGTCAAGGCTGCCGAAATGAGTTTTCTAAGAGGGGTAACGGGAGTCGCACCGATGGACAGAGTGAGAAGTGTCGACATAAACCCTACTCCTGCACATAGAAAAATCATAACTGAGGTGGCTTGGACAAGTGCTCAGAATACCAAGAAGAATCCTCTTAGGAACCACGGAGGGAAGACGGCTGGTGGGTCGACCCAGATTAAGCTGGGAGAGACAACGAAAAATGTATTTGAAAAAAGAATGGGTCTGGACTGGTTGACTCGAGCAGAAGCAGCGCAAGACAGGAGATCATGGAAGCACCTTGTCGAGTCTTTGGACCCCCGACCCTACTAGGACAAGGGAAAGAAGATGATGATGATTTTAAACACATTTATTGAAAACCCCTTGGAATCAAATAATACAGCAACCAATTTTCTCTTCTTCTCCTTTCACTACTCCCGAGATGCTCCGGGAATTGAAAGCATAAGTAAAAACTCAAGCATTTTATCCCTGGAAGCAAAATTGTGCATTTCGTGTATTTCTTGTTTGTATTTTGCATTTCACTGTGTTGTATTTTCATCCAATAAATTATAATTTTCCTCAGCCTCATTGCACCACAGAGACAGCGAAGAGGTTTTGTGTGGTCGCCTCGCCGCGCCGCTTATACAGCGTCAGCGATGTGACGAGGATGACCGCTTTATGAGGATGGCTGGCAAAATTGTAGGGTCGATATGGGAGCTATTGCTCAAAAATGACCCTGGGTATGCGGTGGGTCCCTCTTCGCTTACATAGCTTAGACTTGCAAAAAATACATTTACCTTTTCTTATTTAATGGCTTAAATAAAAAACTCCTGCAATAATGTACTTTCCCGGAATAACGTATATTTACATAGGCCACGTTACAAAACCATTGTCTTCAGCATGTTCTACTATATGTTCCTCATATATTAAGGATCAATGTACAGGTTCTGTAAAAGCGAGCCTTGAATTATATTAACTTGTTCGATAAGAGCAAAATGATAGTATACATTGTATCCTGACGTAGGGATCATTGGCCCCGAAACATGTTAATATTCTCAACAAATATGTGGTGAAAACAAAGGTTATTAATTAAAATATTTATTTTAACTTAACAGCCAAAGTACTTACACGCACTGACTGACAAAAGCGATCACAGTAAAATGCTTACGTATATAAAATAAAAAGCGTGGGGTGCTTTCTCCTTGTTTACGCGAAGAAAGTACCTTAAAGGAAGATTGTTTATAAATCGTAATTGATCAAAAAACGTTATTGTCAATACTTTACAATTTTTGATTTTTAATTTTTAATTTACGTTGTGCCCTGATGATGGAACTATCGGCCCCAAAACATGTTGATATAAAACAAAGGTTATTAATAATAATATTAATTTGAACTGAATTAAATAATAAATTGTGAAGAAATGGGGGGATGGTAGGTAAAATATTTTGCACAGAATTCTAAAGAGTAACCTTTCTGGAGCATGGAATCTGCCAGGTTCTACACAAAAAATCGGCACTTGAAATGGCTACCCCACCCCCTTCTCACTATAAATTCATTGCAAATTTTTTTTAAGTTCACTCTAGTGAACCCTTAGGAAAATAAAAACAGTAAACCCTTCCCCTGCCTTGACCAAATTTTGCAAATATCCTTACCCTTAGTGATGCCCGAAAGGTAACACTTAATGTGTTTATTAGTATCTACATAATATGTACATGCGTTCAAAAATTTTTTACTGTTTAATTTTGCAGTCTATAATTAGTACATTTTTTATTCTTTGTGGTAAAATAATATTGTGATGGAGTGGTGACTTACAGTATGTTAATTGTGTATTAATGTGTTTATTATAAACCAAAAAAATTTTTAAAAAGCGGAATAACCAATTCCCAGTTAGTGACATGCAATTACTATCACGTGAAATGAAATAAATTATTAGTGTTGTTCAAATAATGTAGGTTTATATTCCTAAAAAAAATTATCTTTCAAAAAATGTACTACTAATACTAGAATTTCCACCGGCAGTATTTATGAATTTAGACAACCAAAACCAAATAGCATCCAATTACGTAACGGCGCAGTTTGCAAGTTTTTTTTAACCAATCAGCGAATGAATACCGCAGTTAGCGGTTAATCAGTCGCCCTATAATCGAGATTCCCCGACGTGTTTGCTAACCGTCGTGTATAAAGTGCCATCTAGCGAGCCGACTCGTTGTTTGCTCTGTCAGTCAATTTAAATTAATTGAGTCAGGTGCACAACTGCACACTCAAACAACATTTAAATATAAACCCGTTTTACGAGATACGTCATGTCAATGCGAGATGAATCATAAAAATATTTTCGTTTAACATGTTTTTTACACACTAACAGAAATCGCCTCCGGGCGTTTGATTCTGTCACGACCAGTGTATTTGGAATGAACAAAATAGTAAAAAGAGCAATCTTTGTAGGATCCTATATCCTATGAGCAAAGGCCTCGAGTGAAAATTATGAGAAAAACAAACCAATCTACGGTCCGTTTTGGTTTTCATTTTTTAAACCATCTGATTTACTCTATATTTTCGGATAATGTTAAAAAAAAAAGTTTACATTTCCTTTAGTGCCTACATGCTTTGTCGGACACGAAAATTATTTTTTTAAATTTTAGCTTGAATATTTTATATGAAAATATAGAGTAAATTGAATGTTTTAAGAAATAACATAAAACGGAAAAAGAATTTTTGCAGATTCGACAGTATACATAGGGACCGTCGAAATACTCGTATATCATAAAAATACAGATAAGGTTAGACATCTTTTTCATGTAGATAAGGTTAGATATATTTTTCACGTAGATAAGGTTAGATATCTTTTTCACAACAATGAGCTATATACTCTATTTAAGGAGCCAAACGTCACAAAATTTATAAAACTGGAAAGACTTCGGTGACTGGGTCATGTGGAGAGAATGTCCGAGCATCAAGTACCAAAGTCCCTGCTGAACTCAAGGCCAATAGGGCGAAGGAGCTTAGGAAGGCCAAAATTAAGATGGAGTGACAACGTCCTCAAAAACATATCTGCCTTATAGCCTCGGAACTGGAGAGAGCTGGCACTAGACCGAGATGAGTGGAGGAAGATTATTGAGGAGGCCAAGACCCACCAAGGGTTGTAGTGCCAAGAGTGATGATGATGGTGATCTCTTTCATGTAATAGGATTTATTTTCGTGTGAAGGTTGACTACCATGTACCAAGTATATGATCAATACTATCCTCTGCATTTTGCAAAACATTGAGTATCACCGACATTTTTGTCACATCGATATGTTATATTGAGAATGATATTCTTATGACTTTCCTTTTTGTTTTTTACCAGTTTTTATTTTTAATGCATTTTTGACTATTCGTGACGCAATTATAAAACAGTATATCGTCGGCAGCTGCTTCATTTATTGGCACATTTCATACTTTGGAATTTTTATTTTTAAATAATAATTAAGATGTTCTTATTAAAAAAAACAATTTTAATTTAATGAGTTCAGCTTCAAAATACGGGAATAAATAGAATATACTATTTAAAATCATCTCTTTAAATATAAATAAAAAGCGTTTTAAAATCAACAAAAAACGTAAAAATTTATTGTAAATTTAAAACATTTTAACTTTATTAATATAGAATATTTCGTAATTTCCTTAGTACGGATTCTAGATAATGAAGTATTATTATGCGTACATATAAATATTCATTGAAACTTTGCGCCACCTAGGACACTAGAAATGATTATTTCGGCCGCGGTCTGTCGATTAAAGTTCATATTTTCTTAATTATTTTAAATAATATTCAATTCATTACTTTTATATAAGAATAAAGGTATATTATAGATATCTCACAGAGACGAAACTGTATTTATTATGGGAAAGTAGGTATAGAAGTCATTTGGGTGTACATAGGACTTATGACCTATCTTTTATGGTTGGCTTAAGTGATCACTTTACACAATTGTAACATTCGCCATTTCCACCCATGATAGAATATACCATGCTTATTCATTTTTTGGAAGTTGTATATATGTTTAAATTGCGTGGAAAGCTTTCACAT